>KN805371.1:898335-990822 GCA_000818945.1 Schizochytrium sp. CCTCC M209059
AGTTGCGGGCGAGCGAGACCTGCAGGCGGCAGTGGCGCGGCGCGGCGCGGCGCGAGGCGGGGCAGGTGCGCGGGAGCAGAGCGCGCGAACGACAACAGCGAAACAGATTTTGAAACGAGAAAAAGATGCCTCGCAAGAAGACGTACAGCCTGCCGGGACGCACGCTCCCTAGGCGGCAGGCGCGCGCGGCGGCAGAGAACGCCTCGGCGCAGATCGCGGCCGAGGCGGCCAAAGGCAGGCGCAAGAAAGAACGCGCCACCAAGCCCGACTCCCTGCCGTTTACGCAAAAGGTTCTGGAGAACCTCCTCGCACGCGTAGCCAACGACGACGGGGACGAAATCGGCCTCGGCGAGGCGCGCCTACTGGAGCTTGCGGACGGGGACAAGGAACGCGCCCCCGAGCTCCTCGAGGGACAACTCGACGCAGAGGACTTTGATGAAAAGGACAAGTCCGAGAAAACCGTGCAGACTCTCGACAACTTTGCAGTGTACGATGACGATGGCCATTTGGTCGATCTGCGCGACGTCTGGCTCATGCCAGGACTTCTTGAGGATCTGACCGTGTTCGGGACGGTGGTGGCACCGCTCCGCTATAACGGCCACGCCTTAGTTCGCACGCCGCGCGCATCTGCGCCAGCGGGAAGTCACGAACAGGTCATTGAGATGCTCGATTCTAGACTCATTCGCATTGCCAGCAGTTCAGCTAAAAAGGCAGTTTCTACCCCGACAGGCGGATCCAGCGGCAAGTCGAGCATCAAGGTCCCGCATTTTGACCCAAATCTTACACGTGAAGTAGCCTATGCCCAGGCGCAGAGCCTTCAGCAAGCCACGCCCGCGCCTTTTACCGTTGGCGGCATCACTGTGCAAGACGTTGGAGAGATCCACCTCGACCGCAAGTACTACTCGTCGAAACATCTCTTTCCTGTTGGCTTTCGATCGCAGCGACAGTACACTTGCGCCGTGTCACCCACTGAAAAAGCTGTGTACACGAGCGAGATTCTAGAGGGCGTTGATGGGCCGCGTTTTCGCGTGATTCACGAAAACGGCGATCTCAGCTGGGAAGAGGCATCCTCATCAGCCGTCTGGCTCCAGGTGTTGCGCCATGTCAACGACTGCAAGGTACGGAACGGGCTGCCATCCAAGGGCACGGCTATCTCCGGACCGGAAATGTTCGGTTTTGCAAACGCCAAAATCGCAAGCGTGCTCGAGGGCCTCGACGGAGTGATAAACTGCACCAATTACACATTTCGCGCCATGCGTGGCGGTGGCTATGGCGGCATGCACACGCGGAATCGTCGTCTCGATGAGCTTGACGGCGGTGGCCAGGGGGAGGCATACTTTGAAGACGCTGAAGCCGACGACGCGGCCTCTACAACCGGGGGCAAACGAGCCAAGTCACGCTCGCGGCCCTCCGCGCCCGCGCATCGCAGACCCAAAAGCATGACTGTTAAGGACACTCAATACCTTACGCGCGCTGGAACTGCCTTGGCTGACCTGCAGGAGAAGGAAAACAAGGGTTTGCGCGTGTTACTGAAAAAACTCGCAACGTGCAGCGTCAATGCCGACCTGTTGCACGACACGGGCGCGGCGCGCATTGTCAAGCGTTTACGTAAACATCCCGACAAGAAGATCGCACCCATGGCAAAGGAGATTGTACGTTCTTGGAAGATGCATGGTGACAAGGAACCAAGCAAAAAGGATGTAGCCGTCGTCACCGACTGCTGCGCAAAAATCATCACTTATATTGGCGTGGGCCCCGACGAAAAGATGCAGGACGCCGTGGCGGATAAGTACATTAAGAACGCTCGCGGGGCCCAGCGGAAGAAGATCTTTGAGCTTCTGGTGCGCTTGGACCGCATCAAGTTTGTCGACACCGAAACTCTCATCAACACCATGATGGGCAAACTCATTGGCAGGCTCCGTAAACATCTCGATCCCGATATTTCGGCGCTGGCGCTCTCCATCAAGGAACGATGGCAGCGCCAGATCAAGGACCCGGAAGGCGAGCAATACGAGCCTTCGCCAGCGCAGCTCATGACCTTCAGAGATCTTGGTGCCGGTGGGGGCGGCGCCAAGGCTGGCGGAGATGATTCTAAAGATGCAAAAGGTGCTTCTGAAAAGGCTTCTGCAAAGGCTTCATCGAGCTCACAGGCCGCGGATGGGTCCGCGGCTCGTGATGCCAATGGGACCGCTGCAGGGGTCGGTGGAAAAGGTTCCAATCATGGCGACGGTTCCGGGAAGTTCAACAACAAAGATGGCAAGCATGGCAAGGGTGGCAAAGATGCCGCTGCTATGGAGGTCGATACCAGCGATACGAGCAGCCAGAAGAAACGCAAGCGCGGAAGTAGCAGTGGTGGTGGTGGCAGCGGCGGTGCAGGCGGCGGTGACGGCGATGGTCCCAAGAGTGCCGAGGATGAAGAGGACACGCTCCGCGCACGCAAGCGCTCGCGCCGTGCTAAATCCCCGGGTAGCCACTCGCACATGAAGAAGCTGACCAGTATGGATCCAGCCGTGGTTGCGGAAGAGGTGGCTAAAAGACCTCGGCAGCGCGTCAAACTTGACCGGGTCACCCGTCTGAGTATGACACTTGCCTACGGCGATCCGACACTCTGGTTAGAAACGGAAAAGGTTCGCTACCGTATCGCTGGCCCGAATGTGCCCGTGGCACCAGCTGTGCACTATGCGGATACCTTTGCCCGCGTGTGGAAAATCTTCGAGGCCTGCCACCGCTTTCTCCACCTCATTGACTCGTGTGAACGTTCCACCGATTTGGACTCGATCCTTCTCGAGGCGACTCAGGACAATTCGCGGGAAATGCCTCGTCGTCGCGGGTTCAAGGCTGGCGACGACTCTGCCGAGGCCGAATTTCAAGAAGGCTCCGTCCAGCTCACCGAAGACGATATACTCGAAAGTGTCTATTATGTTGTGGAGGAGCTCTATCGCATGCTCGCCAACGAAAAGGATCGCATTCCCATGATCCTGGGGATGCGCGCCATGAATGACTACATTTCGCGCGGTTTGCGCGACATGGATCGGTCTTCGCGCAACTACGTGAAGCGTGAGCGGATTCGCATTACCGAGGAAGCCAAGGAGGCTAGCAAGACGGAAAAACAGCGCGAGCGTGATGCACAGCGTCGTGAGCTAGAGCAGCGTCGCATGATCGAGAACGGCATTGGGCTTCCTGATGATCTTGACGTTGTGGAGGAGGACCGTGAACGCGAGGCAGCGGGCAAGGAGATTGCCAGCGCATTTGTTGCTGCGCTAGCGCACAAGGAAAAGGTTACCAAACGTCCCGTTCCACGCTTTCTCCCCTGCGACCCGGCCTTTGTGGACTTTGATCGTCTTTTGCAATACCGGATTCTCTCTTCAGTGTCCGACGCTAATTTCAAGGATGCTGAGGTGGGCACATGGGCTGGTTTTCAGCCGGGAAGCTTCTCTGTTGAAGGCATGCGCTTTGCCATGATGCTGCAGCTGTGGAGCACGGTGCGCACGGTCATGTACATCATGGACGATACCTTTATGGACCGCAATGCGTTTGCTGAGGAGACCTTTGCTATCTTCCGCGAGCGCTTTGTAAAGTCTGGCGCTGATGATGTCTGCATGGCTCTCGTCAAATTCCTCTGCGACCAGGTCGGTGGCGAGGAGGATTCGAGCTTTGGGCGCGCGAATAGCCGATTTGTCTATGGCGTGGAAGACACGGCAGGAATCTCCACGCGACGGTCGGGGCGCAGTCACCGCAAGTCGATTCAATTGGCAGGTCACGATGCTGCTGTACCCTCTTATCCGTACAACAGCGACGAGCTTTGGCCGGCGCCTGTGGGTATGATTAATGAAATGTCATGGCCCGAGATTGCGCGTCGCCTCTTGTTGCACCAGCTACGGACTGACGAGGATCTCTACCTCGCGTGGCAATTCAACCCCGAGAATCAGCATCCCGGCCAGCCGCAGCGACAGCATCGCGACCTCACGTTGGCCTGTCTTGATTTTGACCCCGATCTCTTGAGCACGTGCGACGAGCTCTTGATGGAAATAATGGATGACGTTGCAAGCCCGCCCTTTTGCGTGCCTGTGGATCCAATGCTACACGATGCGCCCAACTACTTTGAGATCATCAAACGGCCCATGGATTTGGAAACAATTCGTAAGCGCATGCACGATGGTCACTACGACACTGACCGAGCTCCAGAGGGCAATCGTTACCAGGAAGCCATCGATTGGCGCCGAGGCACCACTGGCAACGATGATGACGACGACGGCGCGAGTCAGCAAGTTGGTGGTGCTACGCCCGCCCCGGATGAGGATGTGGACATGGACGAAGAAGACGACGAGGACGATGAGGACGGCGAAGAAAAACCGGTCGTGGAAGATCTCCTGTCCATGGATGCGCGATTCTACGAGTTCGACTGTCTCGGCAGTGGCCACGAGGGTCTTGCTGCAGACGTGCGACAAGTCTTTCGGAACTGTCGCCGCTTCAACAAGTCGCACACGAAGCTGTACAATGATGCCCGCAAGCTCGACGGCATGTTTTCGCGTGTTTACGAGGAGCGCGTGATTCGTCGCGACCCCAAATACCGTCTGCCACCGGTGCAGGTGCCGGGCCTTTCGGAAGGCGTGCCTGGAGGCGAAATGGGCGGGAGTGAAGCGACCTCGCCCATGGCAGCTCTTAAGCTGCGGCGGGGGAACAAGTTCGTGGACGTGGACAAGGCCGAGAACACCACAGACTTTGCTGGGCCCTTTCAAAAGGGCATGCCGATTCTCCAGGAAGCGCTGCTGTCTCTCAACCAAAGCGGTGATCTGAGTCTGGTCTCCGTCGATGAGAAGCTCCGGCTCGCAACGGCACTCACAGACATGGCCATGGATACGCGTGCAATGCGCAGCTTCATCCAAGTCCGCATTGAAGAGCTACACCGTCTCAGTCGCGAGCAGCAACAGGTGCAGCGCGAGGTGCAGCGAGCAGAAAAAGATCTCTCGGACAAGGGCGACAAGCTGCATGCGCGGCGCGAGGAGCTTGAGGCAACCCGCGTCGACCTTGAACGGCAGATCCGAGAGCGTGCCATCCGCATGGAACCAGTCGGCTATGACCGGTACTTTAACAGGTACTGGGTCTTCGACACCTTGGCCCTTCCGGTTGTCTTTGTGGAGATGGCGCGAACGGGGCAATGGGGTGTCTTTTGGTCCCAGGAGGACGTAAAGCAGCTACTCGCCTCCCTCGACATCCGCGGCGCGCGTGAGAATGCGCTATATCACACGCTTTCGGATTTGTGGGCCTCGTTTCTTCGCGCGCAGGCGCAGGCGCAGCAGGAAATCTCCGCCACGCGCATCCAAAAATATGTGCGTGGCAAATCGGATTCTGCGGACGGCGACTCGCGCGTTGTCAAGTTGGCAAAGATTCTTTTAAGCGAGGCGGAGAAGCAGCTTGCAGAGGCTGCCGAGAAAGCGAAGATTTGGCGCACGGTGCAGACGGAAGACGGCCGTGAGTACTATTACCACGCCGAGACACGCGAGACGACCTGGGAAACCCCCGAGCTACACAAGGCCGAAGCGGAGTTTAAGGAAAAGGTGGAAGAGTGTCGTGCCAATGTGGAGAAGGCAAAGGAGGATCCCGAAGAGGCTTTGGAGGCTCTCAAGCAGGACCTTATGAACGACAATGTCCTTATCCATGCACTTACGTACGAGGCGAGGGCCGCTTCAACAGGAGGTGCAGACGGACAGGACGAAGAGCAGCAGCAGCAGTCTGCTGCCGAAGATGAAGATGAGGATGAGGATAAGGATAAGAAGACTGATGACACCAAGATGGAGGCGACCACTGACGCCAAGACAGAGCCCGCGCGTGCCTCGACCGTGACCATTGATGATTTGCGCGCGGATGAAGCGACCTTCTTGAACAAGTCTCGCGTCGAGGGATTTGTGTCTCGTATTTTGCGACTCGTTGCAAGTCTCCTCGCGCTCGAGTCACTCACGGTAGGCCATGGAGCTAACCCGAATCTCTCTTGCAAGTCGGATGAGTGGTTGAGCGAGAACAAACAATCTGATTGGTTCGAGAAGACCAACGAAGTGATTAGCGTGCTGAAAAGTATCAAGAACGAGCCGAACCCGGCCTGGGTGAAAATTCGACCTGTCTTGGTGGACGTGATGGGGACCTATTTTGACCTCTTTGTGGGTAGCCCATATGCGGTGAATCACGACAAGGCGCAGCGCGCTGTTATCATGGCAACACGACACGCTTTCCGCTTTCATCGTGCCTTGCGTGCCGCGCAGAGTCTGGCCGACTTTGGCCTCCTCTTTGCACAGATACAAAACATTCTGCACATGAAGCGCACGGTTACCTTTACTCGTTCGAGGGACCAATCCTATGCTGTCTTGCTGGCGGACGTGATGTCGACTTCGGACCAAGATGAAACGGGCTCTTCCTCGGAGGTGGCGGGCGAAGTAAAGAACGAGAATGTCAAGCAGGAAGAGGAGGAAAAGCAGGAAACTAAACAGGAAAGCGAAAAGTCTGCCACTGCGGAGCCTGACTCGGTGGCTCTCAAGTCGGAAGCGAACGGCGACGCAGCCAATGGGGCGCAAGAAACTTCCGCCGCGCAAGAGTCGGAATCCAAGGGCGAGGATGCGCCCGGTGTCGAGGAAACTAAAGAATCCAAAGCCAACGATATAGACGCGGGTGATGCGAGCGCGCGGCAGGGGTCGCAGTCGCAGGATGGCCAGGCACCAATGGACACTTGCGAATGAGAGAGAATATGATCATTTGTTCGGGTCCAGGGCAATCATTTGGTTTGGTTTTTGATTATATACGATGAACTAGGATGGAGCCAATAGAAAAAGAAAAACGGAATGGAAGAAAAAAAAAAGAGCGAGCTTGACTAGTCCCAGAACATGTTGCTATATTTGCCGTGTGCAAGGTTGAGCATTCTGTTGTAATTTTCGAGATCAAAGTTGTCGCTGTAGGGAAAGTGCACCTCTTCGAGCAACGTCCCTTCGCTGCTCACGGTGCCGAGGACCTCATAAATTTGTTGCGCAGAGAGGGTCGTCTCGGGGTCTTGCATCTGGACAGCGACCTGCTGGTTGTCTGCAGCGAGCAGCATGAACATGCCTGGTCCAGCCTGGTCGCTTGGGAGGACCTTGCCCACGAGAATGACCTTTTGGTCCTGGTACTTGGACAGCATTGACCCGTTTACCCGCGGGTACCTGAGCACCGGTCGCGTTGAGCCCTGTAGATTATGCACACATGGATGCACGCACACGTCAGTCTTCTATTCGCACGCTTTTGTAGCAGCGTATCGCGCTGCTGGCGCTGCCCAGTTGATTCTCTTTACGCAGCAGTTAGGCTCGCGTTGCGCGCGCAGCATGAAAACTCACCCCGTCCATGGTGGCTTTGAAGTCGAGAGGCCTGACTGCCTGACTGCGAGCGGGCGCAGGGGTGAGCGGGCGAGGCGACGCTCGAGAGTGCGCGCTGCGAAGGAGATAGCAGGCAGCGTGCGAGCGGCGCGAGAAAGCGAGCGAGTGGTCGCGTTAGTCTTTTGCTTGCTGCTGATCCGCCGGCAGGCCTCGGAGATGTTTGGTAAGCTAGAATATACTCTTTATGCCATAGAAAGTGCTAGATGCTTTACAGGCATAATATTCTGGGCTAACGACATGGAAAGGAACCGTATAACTTATGATGCCGTCGTGCCGGGCGGCGAACGAGGCGGAGTTGCGGAGAATTGATACGAAGGAGAACAGCTAAATGGTAGACTTTGCGACGTTGGACTGCTTGGCAATATTTATCGACAAAGACAATGCTTGCGCGACATTACAGGAGATGATGGATAGATGGAGATCTTGCGCTTATCAATCTAGCGAAAGAGGACAAACAGCATTGACCATAAGGACAAGAATCGAGTCAATTTATCGATGCGCACAGTGAATATCTACGTTTCACTTTTGCAAGATGACGCGGAAAGTTTGAAGAACAAGAGCATCCCAAGTGGCCACTGTGGCTGCGGAACACTCAAGTTCTCGACAAGGAACCACCAATCAGTAAGAGGAGTGATTACGCATGAACACGAGTTCAAGTTGTTCGACCGATTGTCAGTCATCAGAAACACCGCGCGCGCCGCTCGTTTGTATGGCCAGCCTAGCTGGTCGATAGGCGCACTTGCAGCTAGCGAGCAATTCTGTCCCTTCTTTCTATTTCTAGTCACTTGCCTCCTTATTCTGAAATAGCCGAGTCCAACTCGAAACCACTCAAGAACAAAGTTTTTCCGTTCGGGCTGCGTTCCGTCGCTGCAGCTGATGCACGCTTGGGGGCGGGCAGCAAACCCGCTTGCCAAGGCTTCCGGGCGCGCGGCTTTGGGGCGTCGTCCTGCACCCTTCGCGTTGTCTCGGTTAGATTTAGTGATGAGCTTGAGCAGCGCCATGGAGAATGACGCAGGTTTTGCAAACTTGCGCGCCGACGTGGAAGCTTTCGTGCGCAAGGAAATGGACGGGTACGACCCATCGCATGGTGCGTTATGATCATATTCGCAAGAACTGCACGCTGACATGTGCGGGCCAAGTACTGACGCTTTTCATCCTTTTTTGACATCAAGACTTTGAGCACGTGGAACGCGTTCGTAGACTAGCTCTCGACCTGGCGAAGCGGGAGAACGTCGAAGACCTCGAAGTTGTTGAGCTCGCTGCTCTCTTGCACGACGTCAAGGACCACAAGTACGCCGCCGAGGGTGAAGATGCAGGCTCTGCAATCCATAGTATTCTCGACGGAAGGATGGATGCGCCTCGCGTTGAGCGTATCGTGAGCACCGTGGAAAATGTTTCCTTTTCGAAGCAAATGAAGCGCAAGGAACCCCTCGAAATGACTCCGGAGCTTGCCGTTGTCCAGGACGCGGATCGACTGGACGCAATCGGTGCCATTGGAATTGCGCGTTGCTTCGCATTTGGTGGCTCGCGCGATCGCGCCCTTTATACCGTTCGTGACGGTCGCGTTCGCATTGACGGCGAAAAGGATGACGTATCCTCACTCGGGCACTTTTACGAAAAGCTTTTGCGCATTAAGGATTTTCTGAACACTCCTTCTGGCAAGGCGGAAGGGGCCGCGCGGCATGCGATGCTCGAAGCATTTACGAGCCAGCTGGTCAAGGAGAGCGGCCTTGAGCCGAAGCCAAAGCAATAACTTACAGTCAGCCAGCCAGCCAGCCAGCCAGCCAGCCAGCCAGTTAATCAGTCATTAAGTCATTCATTCAGTCAGTCAGTCACTTTTTAGCAAAAATCTCTTAAGGCAAACTTGCTTGCTTGCTTGCTTGCTTGCTTGCTTATTTGGGGAACGTGATGACAGGCGCGATCAACGAAAAGCACGCCATCATGGATTGTCTCAACGTCACGTCCATGTGATACCGCCGCGCGTCACCTTTCGAGACTCGAGCGATGTGCGTTTCCCTTTCCTTCTTTTTTTGTTGATGTGACAGAATCTCAGGTTCTGCTTTTCCCTGCCTCCTGCGCACCATCAAGGATAAAGGTTCTGACTTGCGTCGTTACAAGAAAAGAAAAATAACTTCATTTACAGCTTGGCCTTGACCGGGAATCGTTCCGAGATATCCTTAAACGAGGCGCGGAGCGGATCGCCGGAGGCATCGCGAATGTACTCAAAGACACGCGGGATTGCGTTCTCCGAGGCGAGGAGAGACTTTGGGTCGTGCTTGAGATCAAGCTCCATTTCCTGCGTATAGCGCTGCGGGTCAAGGTTGAGTATGTGCGCAAGTAGCGCACGAATGACAAAGCCGTGCACGATGACGACAATGTTTTGGCCCTGCTCGAGCTGGCCTCGAATGTGCTTTTCAAAAAAGGCAACTGTGCGGTCATACACCTCGGCTTGCGACTCACCGCCGGGAAAGGGGATCGTCCACGTGCGACGAAAGTCGCGCAGATCCTGCTTACTGTACTCTTTTTCCTGTTGCGTTTGGAACATGCCCTGCAGGTACCCAAAACTGCGCTCATTGAGCAGGTGCGAGCAGTACACGGGCAGGACAGTCTGGTGCGAGGACTCTGACATTTTCGCCTTGTGCGCGCGGAGACCGCGAGCCTGCTTGTTTCCGGGCTCAGTGTCGCGCACCAGCAAAGGGGCTTTGCCATCCTCGTGTGTGGCGAGCGCAATCAGTGCTGTGGTTTGGGCGCGTACAAGCATCGAGCAGTACACGATGTCGATCGGGAGCTCCCTTAAGTTCGCGCCAGCCGCCATCGCCTGCTGGATGCCTACGTGCGAGAGGGGCACATCCTGTTCCATTCGATACGACAAACCGTTGCAGAAGAGTGAGTGAGTGAGTTAGCGTGAGAGAGGGACGCGTTAGCTTTGCGCAATGCAGCGTGCTGATCCTGGCGTCTTTGCTCGACAGGATCCCCATATTCCATCGCCGCTTACGACGGCACGGATTTTGACGAACTTACGACCGCGCCTGCATACTTCCACGGGTCCTCCGGTTTGCTCGGATCTCGGTTCCACATAGACTGGCCATGTCGCATGAGCACTGCGCGCACCTCAGACCTCGCCGTCAGCTCCGCCCGCCCCGCCGCGCGTCGCGCCCCGCCTCCTCGCCCTCGAACGTACCGAGCATCCTCCCTCTCCTGCGCAGAGCCGGCGCCCGCGCGAGCCGCGCCGCGCTGCAGTGAAATCTCTTTCTTTCTTTCTTTCTTTCTTTCTTTCTTTCTTTCTTTCTTTCTTTCTTTCTTTCTTTCTTTCTTTCTTTCTTTCTTTCTTTCTTTCTTTCTTTCTTTCTTTCTTTCTTTCTTTCTTTCTTTCTTTCTTTCTTTCTTTCTTTCTTTCTTTCTTTCTTTCTTTCTTTCTTTCTTTCTTTCTTTCTTTCTTTCTTTCTTTCTTTCTTTCTTTCTTTCTTTCTTTCTTTCTTTCTTTCTTTCTTTCTTTCTTTCTTTCTTTCTTTCTTTCTTTCTTTCTTTCTTTCTTTCTTTCTTTCTTTCTTTCTTTCTTTCTTTCTTTCTTTCTTTCTTTCTTTCTTTCTTTCTTTCTTTCTTTCTTTCTTTCTTTCTTTCTTTCTTTCTTTCTTTCTTTCTTTCTTTCTTTCTTTCTTTCTTTCTTTCTTTCTTTCTTTCTTTCTTTCTTTCTTTCTTTCTTTCTTTCTTTCTTTCTTTCTTTCTTTCTTTCTTTCTTTCTTTCTTTCTTTCTTTCTTTCTTTCTTTCTTTCTTTCTTTCTTTCTTTCTTTCTTTGTTTTTCTGCTCGCCAGGCCCAGCCAGACCGACCCTGCCTGGTCCTCCTGCCTTCCCTCCTGGGCGCGCCTCTGCGCGAGGAGCGGCGCCCGGTCGGCCGCGCCGCGCGAGCGTCTCCGAGGCGTCTCCGCGAGGCCTGCGCTCGGGTCTGCGTCTCTGTCTGACTGTCTGACTGTCTGACTGTCTGTCTCGGCGCGGACTTTGTTCGTTCTAGCTCTGCTTGGAGCTCTGCTTTGGCTGCTTTGGCTGCTTTCGCGGTCTCGGCCTCCCTGAGAGCTGTGCGAACACAGCCAAGGCCGAGCCGCAAGTGGGCGAGGCCCCGCTGTTCCACTTGCGGCACCGCTATAACCCACTTGCAGCGCCGCGCGAACTCCAACATGTAAGTACGTTGCCAAAGATAAAGAACCTCGAAAGAAAGAAAGAAAAAGAAAGAAAGAAGGAAAGAAAGCGAGGCGCCGCGGACTCGCGCGGTGGCCCCCACGGCGTGCCCCCCTGAGGCGGTTCCGCGGGCGGTCCGCAGATGATCCGCGGCGGGGACTCGGGGCGGAGAGCAGAAGAGCAGAGCAGAGCAGAGCGGAGCAGAGCAGCGAGGCTGGGTGGCCGGGCCGAGAGGCGCGCGCGAGGCCGGCGTGCGGAGAGGGCGGGGCGAGGAGGAGCACGTGGAGAGGCGGAGAAGAGAGGCGAGGGGTGTGCTGGGCGACACGCGCGATCTGAAGGTCGGAGGAGTGCTGGATACAGCGGGAGACGCCGCGAAGGGCAGTCCGAAGGGCCGCGTCGCGTTGCTGGCTGGCTGGCTGGCTGGCTGGCTGGCTGGCCAAGCGCAGCCATTTGGCCAGATAGAAACGACGGAAAGGTGGTTCTCGTGGAGATCCTGGGCGAGAGCAAAATGGTAAAATTGCAGGAAGGTAAATTGAAGAATGGCGACGACGCCTCGCGGCTCCTGCAGGTTGGCACGTACGCCGCCGCACGTGTTGCGGCGTTGGAAGCCTTGGAGAAAAGACTCGGCGGGAATCTTGCCAATGCGTCGTCCGGTGCGCATGGAGACAAGCATGACTCGGAAGAGATCAAGACAGCGCGTCTCTGGCGAAGTGACAAAGCTGAGCAAGAGACAACAACGAAAGACCCTGCTGCGGCAGCAGCTGCGGCGGCTGAAAAGCTCGAGCGCAAAGCCGCGACAAACATATGGCAGCGACCTCTTGCTAGACACATGCAGCGCCGCACTCGAAGCCATCAATCGCGAAAAATGCCTGTAAAGCGCCGGCTAAAGAGGCAGCATGCAGACGTCGAAGAATTGGACACGCGGAAAGCGCGTCGCGGTCGTCGCGAATTCTTTCGAAACGAGCCACGCACCGTATCTCATTTATGGGCCGTGAAAAGATTGCACATGGGGGAGCCCTTTGGTTTCTCGGGTCGTCCCGTCGCTATGCGATCCCAAGAGCATGGTCTTCGTTTTACACTTGATGCTTCCAAACATGGTTGCATGGTGCATGATTGCTCATACCTTCGTTGGGCACGAGTCCCCTTTGAAACACCGCAAGCTTGGATCCCCAAGGGAGAAGCAAGGCTACGCTATCATGATTATACCTCAAAGTCTCTTGAGTTTCATGATGGGGCCAAAGGTCCCGCGATGCTATATCCAGGAAATCAAGGAAAGGGCTACTTGCTTGTGGCACATCGTCCGGATGCCTCGCTACCCCTTGACGAATTCGAAGACGCTTCCATGTCCCTAACGCTCTTTCGACTTCGTGGAGACCGATCTCACGAGGTTTTGGGCGCCGCTCTCGGGTCCTCGTTAGCAGAATCATCAGGTGCAACGCGCGACACATGGAGGGCGCTCTTTGGCCCGCAGCGCACCATTCATGCGCCGCGTCATGTGCCTCCAGGGGTAATGCTACAGCTGCGTGTACACAATGCAAATGTGCTCGCTCTCAAGCTTGCCGGCAAAAATTACATGGAACCCGATGCTTCATCCATTGTCCAAGACCCTGCAACACTAGCGAAGAAACTGGCAAAGGAAAACATGTCACTCGAATCTGGTATCGAGGCTGACACCATCTCAGAACAAGAGACGCTGTTGACACTCGTGCGACATCATGATAACAGTTGGGACCTGATCATTGCGAGTCCACGAGCAAGCGGAGTTGCCCGCAACCTCTGGGTTCTGTTGGTGCATGCTGGTGCATCAGCCGCCGGATGGGAAGAGGAACGAGCTGCAACACTGGCGAGTGGACGGCCCTTATTTCCGGACGACTTTCCCGAGACTGAAGCATTTAGCAAGTATTGGAAAGCACAAGAGGCGACCCATGTTGCGGTAAATATGAAACGTCCGCGAGGAAAACGCATCGCGAGTCCTTATGACGCCTTGGTGCAGCACGAATATGGACGCGATGACCAAGCCTTTTGCACTATCGAGTTGAGGCTTCGACAGCCTCAAGGATGTCGCGCCCGCGTAGACGTTGGAGCAAAAGTCTTTATGGTACTGGAGGACGAGTATGAAGCGGTGGTTAAAAAGGGCCAAACCCCGGATGTGGACATGCGTCGAGACCCTGTTGGCTTTGTGACGAGCGCACTTGGCCGCACACGAGTACGGGCGAGCTCCCTCGTGAGTTCACCTGGACGTGCGTCAGGCCGAGGCTTTATCCAACTTGCCAAGCTTGCCAAAGATCGCGAGAACTTTGTTCTGGTGCAAAATCCGGGCACAGAGGCGCTTGCGCTTGGACGAGTGACTTGTGTCCGAGAGAAATGTTAAGATCGTCAGCTCTCAAGGCGCGCATTTGGCTTTAGATCAAAGTCACACGAGGCAGGTTGGGCACACCGTAAACAGGTCGAAAAAGATAAAGAGGTAGTAATAGCTTTGTGAAAAATATAAAGAAGAGAGGACAAAAGGCCGTCAATAATGTGTTGAGGTGGAATACAGTTTGGAAAATAAGGATGACTCTTGCAGAGGTTTGCGTGGGCCAAAGATAATAAATCGACGACCTTGAGGCCTGCTCGCTGATGCGGCAAGAGCTGCAGGTCCACCGCCTTGTGTCGGTGCGTTTGCCTTTACGTCTGCGTCCGCATCTGTAGAGGATGATGTGTCGGAATGCTCCGTGGTGCGCGTAGGCCAGCGACGGAATGAAGGGCCCTTGGGCGCCATGGCACAGCGATGAACCTCGCTGACGATCTCGTCCATCTTGGAAAGGCCCGCAGCAGAATTTGTTTTGGCTTTGTTCACGAGGGCGTCCTCGACGCGGTCTTGCACAAAGGGGATGCGTTTTTGCACGCCGCATTCGACTTCCCAAGTGTATTCCGTTCTATCAGAGCCATCCGTTGCTGCCTTGTACGTGCAGGTTTCGTCGGCACGCAGGATGCTCCCAAAGGTCAAATTGCGCGTCTCGAGAACCAAGGTTTTGCGAGCAGGGTCGACAGTGCTCCGCTCAACGGCATAGTATGAGTCGCAATTCCCCGCAAAGGGCTTCAGCACGCTGGGAAGAGACTGCTGGACACACATGAGGCGGGTCGTGTGCAGACGTCCCTGATCGTCAACGGTGCGGTCGAGCACAAGAGCATCTTTGACATGTTGGAGATCTGGGTGCGGGTATTTGCACCAAAATGCTGTCGTAGCGTGCTCCCAGGGCACATCAAAGGTGTGATGTAGCGCCGCCCGTTTCGGCGTGGTTCCGCAATTCCTTACTTAATGTAGGGTGGCGGATGTGCGCGCTTGCGCGTGTGCTCGCCACGCTCAGCCAGTCGTCCGTGCTGCGGAGGTAGACGTCGGTGTGTTTTCGATGCTCTTCACCCTCCTCCTCCTCTCGCGGAAAAGAAAGAAAGAAGAAAACAAGAGTTCCCTGGCGCGCCTGACACGCAGGCGCAGTGCGGGCGGGTCGGCGCCCAGCGCACGCTGCCGTCCGCACCAAGTGTTCGTGCGCCCTCGCCGCGCGCGAAGAGGCGTCTGGTTCTGGAATGCGGCTGCGAAATGATGCCCGCCAGAGAGTTATAGCGTTTGGCCTAGCTGGAAATGCTAGGCTCTTGTACCAGGTGGGAAGCTAAGACGCGCCTCAATGGCACGTGTCATGATAGCCTTGGCTAGAGCAGTCAGAAGGTAAGCGAATTTCCGAAGCGTGAACCAAGTCAAGTTGTGCTGTCTGTCAACGCACATAGCATTTGTAGCCGTTGTTATTGTTGAATTAATCAGAATGGAGGAGCGATTTTTTTTTTCTTAGCAAAAGACAACAAACTAATTATACGTGTTCAGAAAAAAAGTGCATTTAGGGTTGTCCGCATGCTATTTCCTCGGACGAATTACTGGGGTTGCATAGGGGACATTATCATCGTCGTCGTCGTCGTCGTCGTCCATACCATTCATTTTGGCAGCAACGCGACCATTTTCGAGGTCACCTCGATTTTCCACAGGATCAACAGGAAGTTGCTTAATCCAAAAACCTGTCGAAAGAATTTCTTTTGGGGCCACACGAACGTGCTCGACTTCAATAATGTCGAACGCCGGTGAAGAAGCTATTCTCCACGCATAAGTAGCAGAAGCACAATACAATAGTGAAAGGACCGCCGAAAGAACGAGTGACCAAGCATAGACCGTTTGAAGCGTCGCACAATTCGTTACATCAGACGTGCAGAGATCGCCGACGATGCCCAGATTGACAAAGGTGAAGACCAGCACAGCAATGCAGCCAAGGCTGCCGCCAATGTGCCACCGAACGAGATTCCGGTCGCGAACGTTGACTCCACGCCACGCGCAAACGGATATTACAAAGGAAAAGATAAACAGTGTAGAGTAGTTCAAGTACATGAGGCCCGTGCTCGTAGCGTACAGCTCACTGAGAACATTAATTGTATCCGGATCGTCTGCCATGGAGACGAGCAAAGCATCCTGGTACTCCTCGACAGACTGGATTCGCCATGCGCTGAAAGCGGCGTACACGATAAAGGTGATGAGGGCGATGGCAAAGAGGCGCTTTGCTCGATACACGATGAGTGCTTCTTCGTGCGAGAGATCTCTACTCATGGTGCTGTCCGAGTGGACGTGGTCTCGCGTCCTGGGCGCGCGAGGCGATCTGCTCGCGCCGAACCTCCGTCCGGAAGCCCCAAGCGCGCGTGTGTTCAAGCCGCTCGCCCGCTCGGTCTCTTTGCCTGAGTTTTTGCCGGCACCTGACGACCGTCTGTCTCCTGCGCGCGGCGGCGGTCTCTGCCCGCGTCGTCCGTGCGCCGCGAGCGTCGCGCGAGCACGAAAACCCTTTTGGGGTTTGCCGTGCGCTGGAATACTTTAAGGTAATCAAGGCATAAGCAGGCCTAGCGCAAGCCAGCGCGTGCACACCCACGACAGGACCAAGCAGGCAATGCACGATTGGCGGCTGCCTGTCGAAAATACGCTTACAACAAGCTCTAGAATGGCCGCGAAGACCATTTTTCCATTGTGGGGAAAGACAACGATCAATCCGAGTCGACCAGCAGAGACAGAGGGAGGCCGTGCATCTTTGGAGAATAAATGGAATATACATTGGAATGGAATGGATGTACGTACGTAGGCCTATTGTTTGTTGTCACGGACGTCGCAAGAAGAAGAAAAAGTAGAAGACAACTGTTTTAACAACGTTAGCGAGCGACGAGACGGTGAAACGAAACAAGGAATGAAGGAACGAAACAAGGAACGAAGGAATGAAGGAAGGATTGCAAAATATAAATGTATAAGTCGTTAATCAGTATGGAGGGAGACCTTTAGTCCTGGTCGTTTGCGGAGGATGCAGCGGCGGACGACGGAGCGTCAGAGGTTTCCTCAGTCTTTCGGGCCTTGGACGGAGTCTCGTCCGTGTCGTCGGTGCGATCTTCCTTTTCAATGTTCGAAGCGCGAATGTCGCTGGGAATATGGCCGTGAGCGTAGGCGTACTTGTGGCCATCAACAACGAACTCGCGAGGTCCAGTTTGAGCAAAATTTGAGGCCTTGCCCGCGTCGGGGCCGAGCTCAGCAGCGACATCGGGCAGAAATTGCCACTTGGACTCGAAGAGCGAGCGGGCCTCCTCGCCGCGCTTAGTAAAGTCGCATTGTTCGTGGTAGACTGTGTTGAAATGGCCCAGGCAGCTGACAAGAGGGTCGAGGTACGTGGATAGCGTGGTGTCCACGCTGAGCTTGCCCCAGCGGCATTTCGGGCAGCGAGGGAGCTGTCCGAGAACTTGGCCAAGCGCGCAACGGTTCACGAGCTCCTCCTTGCTGCCCGAGCGCGGGTAGTTGTTCACGCGAAGGTACTCTTTGAGTTCGTCAACAGGCATGGAAGCGTATTCCTCGCGAAGATCTTTTTCGGAAGCATTGCGCGAGGTTTCATTGCGAGGCGTAAGGTCCATGTGAGCAAGCTTTTGCACTTCATTTTCGAGCTCCTCGAGCTTGGCGCGCTCGCGCTTTTCGCGGGCCTCCCCCAGCGCAGCCTTGGCTTCCTGAACTTGCTCGTTGCGCAAGGATGGCTGGCGCACAATATCATCAAAGGGGACACCGTCCACGGGGTACGGCATGCATTCGAGATGAAAGTAAAAGGGACCTGTGTTGTTTTCCGAAAACGTCCATCGGAGCGCCTCGTTGGCAATCTTCTTGTTGCACGAGCGGCATGTTGCGCGGCCAGAAGGCGATTCCTCGAGTCCAAATTTCTTTGTCTTGGTGCGACCACCGGGGCCGGCCTCAAGCACCTCCGCCTTTTCCTGCTTGTCCAAATGCGAGGGCGGCCTGCTCGAGGCGTTCGTGATTTCGTCCGTGAGAGCAGGAGGCGCCATGGTCACCTTGCAGCGCTGGAATCACTCACTCAATCAACGTCCGGGTTCACCGCCTCACCGCTGCTGTCACCGCTGCTGCGTGTCTCGCTTCTGTACAGACGGTATATGTATATGTAGTATTCCTTGGCGTTCGGGGTCTGCCCGAGTCGCGGCGGCTGGCGCCAGGGCTGGCAGCTGCAGCCGCCTTGCGCTGTGCTTCGCTTGCACTGCGCTGGGCCTTCTTCTCGTACGCAGCCTTGGCGGCACTTGGGACCATCACATCGCATCACATTTGCCTCCGCCAGCAGCCGTCAGTCTCTCAGACTCACAGTCGGGCTGTTGCTCCGAACAGGCGCCGCTCCCAGCGCGTGCTTGAGCGTTCGTGGGCCAGCGCTCTACCCCGCTCTGGGGCTCTCTAACTGTGTCTGCGTGTGCAGGGCCTGTCTCAAGCGCGGTCTCGCGCTGCACCGCCGACTTATAACAGTATAGTATACTACGTACATAGTGCTACATATACACCTCTTCTCGACTGACTCGGATGGTCTCGCTCGGGCTCTGCCTCACCTCACCTCGCCTCGACTCGGTGTCCAAGTTGTTTTCTGCGTCGGCAGCTGCGGAGCTGAGACGAGGGAGCGCGTGCAAAAGTCTCCGCGTGCTGCAGCTGGCTGCTGACAAAGAGCAGTGGAAGGCGGCACATTGCAACGCATTGGTAATAGTCGTCCGACGGCAGCGAAAGCTTGGTGGCAACTGTAGCTTGCGGCCCCCTCGCGGACCGCGAGAGCGCGAGGAACTATCAAGTATACATCGAGGATGGATTTGTCAACAAGAGCGAGACATTCTTTTCTTTTTTTGAAGGGGGAAGGGGTGTTTTGTCGAACCAGGCCTTAAAATTACGTTCACGAACGGGACCAGGCCAAAAATGCGCAGCTTGCGAGGTTGAGGGCACCAGCCATCGCAAAAAGCCGCAAGTTGCGAGCGCCTTGAACCTCCTTGAAAAAGAAGACCGACCACACGGCATTGACCAGAAAACAGCCGTTTGTGGTGAGCGGGTAGCTGTCGAAGTTAATAAAAAGAGCCAAACAAGATCACACAAAACGTCAGTATGCTGCACGAAAAACAAGATGAAGAAGAATGCGGCTCGCGCGCTCGGCCAACCAAGCCCCAAAACTTACCCAATGCCAAGACCCATATCGCTGACGGCGACCATTGAACCCATGCAAGCGATCCCCCACATCATGCCAGACACAATCGAAGGCGCAAATGCCTCCTTGGCAAGAATGACAGGACGGTTCTTGCGCACAAAACAATACAGAAAAAAGGCAAGAGCAGAGGTGACGTAGATGCCCAAGAATTGCGAAAACGTGAAGCGCATTTGGTAAATAACATCCGAGAGATTCTCCGGCTTCGGGTACTGCATCGAGTGCACGGTGAGCGGGACAAACTGGATTCCATACAGCGTTCCGGCAAGCAGACACATGACAATGCCTTCGAAGCGCGCACGCGCCTCTTTGTCGGACGCAACCTCGGGATGACCATGGGTGGCGTCCTCTACTGACTGCAGCAGATTCTCATACATGGCCACGACCCTTTCCTCGATTTCGGACGGGATGGTTTCAAGCAACGGCGTCGAGGCATCTGTCCCGTTGGAACCTGCACTTTCGCGACGAGAGGACCCCTGCTCGTTGTTCTCCATGCGAGCATAGCTGCTCGCCTCTCCGTTACCATTTGCGTGGCAATCGGCCTCGCAATCGGCATCTCCACTTGCCGTGCAAATCCTCTGGTGCCCCGAGGCTGCGCCAACGTTCGCGTCCGCTTCCTCGTTACCATCGGCATCAATGAAGGCAAAGACGACAAGCGAGAGGACGCCAAGAAAGGCGCCAAAATATCCTGCCCAGAGAGGGTGAAGTGTTTGCGGCTTGAGTCCAATGATTGAAGCCCGGCTCATGGCAAACGATACCACGGTGGCAGTGCCGTTCCACAGACTGAGTCCAAGACCGATACCAACACGTCGAACAATGGGGATGGTCATGAGGTTGCCCAGACACCATACAACGCCGCCCAAAATGCCCTCGGAGGAAATGAGCGCGTACTTATCGGGCATGGGGAACTTTTCATAATCTGGGCTGCGCGGCACGTCGAGCGAGAAGACCAGCGTCATGACCCCAACGAGAAGAATTCCTGTGCATTGCAGGAACTGAAATGTCATGCCATCGCCCATATCTGCATGCATGCGTGTGCGTGTGCGTGTCCGTCCACCAACGGCGCGAGCGGGCGTCAGTGCATTCTATTCCCCTTTTCCGCATGCTCGACATCCCCGCGCACGGCGAGGCGCAGGTCGTGTCTCGTCATGTCATATCAGCTAACTTACCGTGTTGCTTGGTCACAATGTAGTTCGAGCCCCAGAACAGCGCCGCTGTCAGCACGCCAAAGACGCCGGCAAAGAGCATCGTGGCAAAGTACACCGCGTCTCTGCGCTCGCTCGCCCTCCTTGTTTGCTTGTCTGCTAAATCAACCCGAGCGGCCCCGCCTTTGGAGCCCCTCGCTTCGATCGATGTGCCGTCTCGGTCTGAGCACGATTGATTCCGGTTTAGCGAGCGATTTGCTTCACTCTGCTACTGCTCTCTGATGGGCGAGCGCCGCTCTTCTGAACCGCTCGCGATCTGAGGCCCACCTTCGCTTACGGCATAGACGACGTGTAGGAGGAAGGGGGAAGAGTGGAGATAGTCGTAATTCCTCGCCGCTCGATGGCGGTGACGCACACCTCAGTCTCGGCACCCACGCACGCACGCACTCGCTGTCAAGCAGGCACGCACGCCCGCCCGCCCGACCTAATCACGACCAACAGCGACAGCCACAATCGACGCCTGTGCCGTGCCGTGCCGTGCCGTGCGTGTCCTGCTCTTCACGCCTCGCAAACTAATCTTCAACTTCAGATCTGCCGCAACGGCCTCGCTCCTCCTCTTTCCCTCCTTGCCTGGCTGGGAACCCCTCCGCGCTGCACTGCGCTGGGCTGCTCGCGTGACGGACGAGCACGAGCAGCGCCAGCGACAAACTCGCTCACCAAGCCGAGCTTCGCCTCCTCGTCGTCCTCCTCCCTCGCAAAGCTTCACGCGATGGCCCCTCCAGGACAGACTGCGCGTGCACGCCCCCTTCCCACTGCCACTGCCTCCACGCAGCGCAGCGCAGCGCAGCGCAGCGCAGCGCAGCGCAGCACCGCGAGCGCAGTCGCGAGGTCCGTCTGCGAGGGCGGCCAAACGGGCGAATGAAGAAGACCTCGGGTGCATGCATGCAGAACTTGGGCTCGCCTGCACTTGCTCCGCTGCGCTTTTGGTGTGCGAGCTGCGCTGCTGCGCTGAGCTGTGCGTCCTCTTAGCGCACCCTTGCAACGGCCCAGCTCCAGACCCGCCAGGTGCGGGAGGAGCCCGCGGGTGCACACCAGGGTCCCCGGCGGCGCGCACCGGGGTCCGCGGATCCCTCTTCCCGCCGTTCCCCGTCCACTGTGGAGGTGTGGGTGCCAAGAACTGTGGAGGGTGTGTGATGTGCGTACGTAAAGGGGGGGTCCATGATGGATGGCCGACTCGACGCGGACGCGGCTGGGCCTAGCTAGATCTGGGTTTGGGTTTGGCCAGGCTTGACGAGCCTTGGCGCGGCGGGAGGGCGAGGCTCGTGCAGGTCGTGCCGGCGGGCTGGGCGCTGCAGGTTTTCCAGCGCGCGGCCTGCTGCAGTGCTGTGCTCGCGGTCGCTCGCTCGGGCCGGCCGCGGCAGAGCTCGAGCGAGGCACGCGCCCGCTTGATCAAGCTGCTCCAAAACGTCACTCGCCATGGTCGGCGAGAAACGTCACGGCGGTGTCCGCTCGCGTGCGCGCCACCCCCCCCCGCCACGTACCCCGTCCCTGCCGCTTTCCCCGTGCGGCGCGTACCGGACCCGGCGCCGGTCTCGGGAGCGGCTCCACGCCAAGCAGACAAGACCTCGCCTCGCCTCGTCTCGCCTCGCCTCGCCTCGCCTCGCCTCGCCTCGCCTCTCTCGTCGCCTCGGAGGCGCCGCCCAGACCGCGCTCGCTGGCCCCGGCGCGCGAGGCTGGAGCCCGCGTCGGAGTCCCCGCTCGCCGCCTCCCCGCCGGTGGCCGGTCTGAGGCAGGCCGGCCGAGTCCATCGGTCGGGGACAGGCTCCCTCCCTCCTCGCTCTTTGCGCGGTCGCAAGGCGAGGAAAGCACAAGCTCGGGCTCGAGCTCTGAGCGCGAGCACGGGCGCGGGCTTGGGCAGAGCCGCAAGGCACGGGCGAGCGCAGCCAGCATGCTGGGCGGGCAGGAGCAGAGCGGCGAGCAGAAGGAGCTCGGGCCCAGAAACGTGTCGCTGGTGGTGGAAAGGCCGTCCCTGCAGCAGCAGCAGCAGCAGCAGCAGCAGCGCCTGGAGCAGCAAAGCCGTGCTGGGGCGGCGCAGGAGGACCTCGGGCGAGGCGAGGCGGACGCGAACGGCGGAAATGGCGGACGACAAGACGCGCACCGGGAGCGCCCCGAGCAGCAGCGACACGATCAATTAACGCCGCTACTTCGAATTGAGACGGAAAAGGACTTTCAACGCAGCTTCAAGGAAAACCAGGGCACGGGCTCACGGCTCCCGTGGACCAGTCTTGCGGGCGGCAGGCGACGCCAAAATACACAGCATAAACACAAACGCAATGTCACGCTCGATGCGCCCAATCCTGCGAGCGGCGAAGACTGCTTCGGAAACAAAGACGACGAAGATCTTGCAGCAGACAGAGAAACCAGCTTGCACGAGACCCGCGGCGCCCCCTGCCCGAACCGGGCAGCGCGCTTCGCCAAGTCGCAGCTCCTTGCCACAGCACCTGCGTTAAGCTGGCTCCCACGATATGATGTGCGGAAAAATCTAGTGCGCGACGTTCTCATCGGTATCACGCTTGGCTTCGTCATTGCACCCAAAGCCATGGCCCATGCCCTGCTTGCAGAGCTGAGCCCCATCCACGGAATCTACACAGCATTTTTCAGTACGCTCGTGTACGGCTTCATGGGCAACAGCAAGTGGCTCAGTCTCGGAACCTGCGCGCTGCCGGCTCTCCTCTTCGGAGAAGCCCTACTTGCCACCGGTTTCACAGACCAGGCAACCTTGGACAGCATCGCACCCATGCTCACTCTCTACATCGGCCTCTGGACGCTCGTGATGCTCGTCTTAAGACTCGACAAGCTCGTGGTGCTAATCCCGCCCGCGGTCCTTGCAGCCTTCACTACGACTGCCGCCTTTCTCATTGGCACCAGTCAGGTCAAGTATCTCTTTGGTGTACATATCGAGGCCTCGGGCTTCGTGCAGACCTACGTGGCGCTCTTCAAGCATATAGGGGAGACCAATCCGGCCACTGTCGTTTTGTCCGTCTTCAACATCGCGCTTCTTGTTGCTTCCAAAAAAGCCACCGCACGTTGGGGCCGCAAGCGAGGCATTCCCGACGCGGGGGCCATGTTCGCTGTCCTCGTCTCTGTTGCGCTCGTGGCTATTTTCGACCTCGACACGGTCTACGATATTGAAGTCGCAGGCGAAACCCCCAAGGGCATGCCGCCCTTTACTGTTCCGTGGCAACACATTTCCGACACATCGCTGCATATGGACATGATGCTTGAAGGCATGATTATCGCCGTCATCAATTTTGTGCTTGCCATTGCGATCGCCAAGAGCTTTGCGCGCAGGTCCAACAGCGACATTAAAGTCTCACAAGAGCTCAAGGCACTCGGCGCCGTAAACACCATCGGCAGCTTTTTTGGCGCACAGGTCGCCGGCGGATCGTTCTCTGGAAGCGCCATCATCGCGTCTCTGCAAGCGGACACCCTGCTCCACAATTTTGTCAACTCCTTCGTCATGATGCTCATTCTCGTCGCGCTGACCCCTGTCATCGAAATGTTGCCCAAAGCGACCCTGGCTGCCATCATCGTCGTTGCACTGCCCAGCCTCGTTGACTTTCACAAACCGATTGCCCTCTCGCGCGTGAAAACGGACGACTTTGTGCTTTGGGTCGTCACCTTTATCGTCACATTATTCGGAGGTGTGCAGTGGGGAATCATCTGCGGTGCCGCTCTTGCCCTCGCTGTCCTCATCCGGCGCAACATGGGCAGCGAGTGCTCCGAGCTGGGTGTTTTGCCTGGCACCAACATTTACCGCGCCCTCGACCGTTTCCCTGACGCAAAGCCTCTTAACGGCCTTCGCATCTTTCGTCTCGATGCCTCCCTCAGCTTCGCCAACTTTGAGCGCTTCGAGGAGGCGCTCGAGGCCGCAGCGCTGCGCATGGCCGCAGACCACGCTCGCCACTTTGGTAAGGATTCGGACTCGAGCAGTTCCGGCTCTGAAAACTCATCCGATTCTCCGCCATCGACCATTATTCTCAGCTGCGAAGCGGTCAATGATCTTGACACGGCCGCCCTCGAGATGCTTTGTCGCTTTGCCTCCGTTTGCGAAGCCAACGACATTCTCCTCTTGTTCTCGGGGTGGAAGTCTGGGGAACGGCGCACCCTATACGCTGCCGCCGAGGCGTTTAAGCGCAGTCACCGTGCGTCCAAAGCTGCGACTTCGACTCCGGCAGAACCCGCACACCCTTCGGGCCAAGGCGCCGACGGCCCGAATCAAGCGTTTGACATAGAGGCTCCGTCAAATGTCGGTCTCGCAAATACGTCAAGTCTCGAGGAAAACAATGAGGCAGAGGACGACCTTGAGGACAATCAAATCTCCCTGCCTGCGCCGCTCGATCCGAAAAAGTGGTTTCTCAACCTCCACGACGCTGTCGTACGCTCGCAAGGCCTTGAGGTCCAACCTTGCATCAGCACTCCGGGCACGAGCGATGCCGAGGAAGCTGACTCGCCTGGGTTCTCACTCACGCTTCGGAGCCCTCGCGACAACGCAGACAGCGGCGGCGCTGGCGCTGTGGCATCGGCCACAGGTCAACCCACGCGGCGCTGGCATCATCCTGGGGTGCATCGCGCAGCCTCCAATTGGGGCATAATGGACCACGCAGACCCACAGGCTGCGTGGGGCGGATCTTTTCAACGTCCGAGTACACCCACGGGAGCAGCAGCGCGACGCGCCTCGGACCTTGTAGTTGTCAAAAAAAGAACACAAAGCACACCCGTGATCCGCACCACGGAGCTCGTTCCTGGAGGGAAGACACACTTCCACACGTATGCGCAGCGAGGCAATCTACCGACCTGATAAAAGTCGGAATCGAAATCAGCCAAGTTCATCGTTCCTTGAGACATCAAACATAATTCGTTAATTTATCTGGGCAAAAGCTTGCGGGAAGTCTTGCGCGAAGATTTCTGCGAAGTCAAGAGTAGACTATGACTGGTAGTCGCTCGTACAAGACGCTTGGCCTTTCGGCTTGCTTGGTCAACACGTAGTTTCGTGGAAAGTCCTCCGGCTCGAAATAGTTGCGAAGCTCCTGCACGTGTCCCCATGCGATGGAACTGGAAGCGCAACTTGTCTGCCTCACTGCAGCAAAAGTACCATCGTGCAAACTCGTCCCAGTCGATGAGGTTATTTCCATTGAGGTCTACGCGGTCGACAAAGTCCCGAATACGTGCCATGGGCACCACGACACCGAGGTCGAAAGCAAGCTTTTGAAAGTCTTCTGGTGTGATCTCGCCAGGATGCAGACTCTCCTCTACGTCAAAGGCATCAAAGTGCTTCCGGGCTGCGCGCATCGCCAGTGGCGGCGCCGCAAGGTACGCTCGATGCGCTTCTGCGTAAGCGTCTTCTTCGGCCATCGCAGAGATACGGCCTGCAAGCTGCTCGGCGATACGCACACTGCGCTTCACCTCGGCACGACGCTCTGCCGCAGCCGCAAGTCCCCTTGTACGTATATGTAAAGCAATTTGTGCAGCACCTGCACGTGCACTACGCTTATGCAGCTGCGACACCGTCTCAGAGCTTGCTTTCTCGAGGGTTTCCACGCGGATGCGATGCTTCCACTCGGTTTCAATAATCATCTGTTTCCATCGCGCTTCTGCGACTTCAGCCTTGCGTTGCATCTCCGCGAGGGTTTGCTCGCGACGTTGCGCGGCCAAGTAGGCCTTATTGAATGCCTCGAACTCTGTTGGAGATCTGCAGAGAACATATTCTTGGGCGTCCGTGACTCGCGTTGCAATGATAAAGTCGTCGCGCGCCTTGATGGCTGTACGCACGAGGCTTTCAATGAACTCGATGCGATCCTCCACGGCATCGAGTTCGTCCGTTGCATCGTCGATTGCATCGGCAAGCTCACGCGAGCTTAAGTGTTTGGTGATAACAAGCATCTGCTCGTAACGAGCCTTGACTTTGAGCATGGCGCGCATCGGCGCAAGCGAGACAGTCACGTTGAGCTCGTCGAGACGAGCAGCATACTTTGCTATGCGAGCCTCGAGTCGCTCCAGGGCTCTTCTTGCCGTCGATGTTCGCCTGAGAACCCCAAGCTGCTTTTGCAGCGCGCGCTGATGGTCATAAAGGGCGCAGCCCTGAAACCAGGACTTGGTGTTTGATGTATCAGAGGTAAATTTTCGCGAGACACTCGTATGTTTTGCGCGCCAGCTCGCAAGCTGTCTCTCTAATTGCGCCTTTCGTGCCGCACTTCTTTCCCGGTGCCAGCTTTGTACCAAGTCGACTGCTCGTAAAAATTGGCGTCGCTCTCGGACGAGTCGTCGGGCACGATGTTGTCTCCATGACATGATAATGATCTGGGCGCGAACAGCCTTTCTTGCCAAGGAGTAGGTCACAAAGATCCGAGCGCGTCGCTGAATCCGAGATGCGGCCCGGTCTCGGACGAGCCCCTCTCGGACCTTTCGTGCCTGCCATATGCGTATGATGCATTGGACCTTTGTGGCTGCTCGATTTTGCTTTTGCTCGAGTCGAAGACGCGCTAGTTCGTTGCGTGCGAATCGGGCTCGCGTCATCATTTGTATACGTCTTGCTGCGATAAATGCCTTGTGCCGCCATCGTTGGGCGTGGCATCGAAACCATGCAATGACTTGAGTTGCCGCGGTGTCCTCGCGGGTTATTTGTACCCGCCCCGTGGCCACAGCCCGACGCCACAAGCATTGGATGCGCAGAGCTGCGTTCTCTCGTCGATTCAATGTCTCCATCACGGGAGCAAGTTCCACAGCGTCGGCCTGCTGTTCTCGTCGCTTGGCAAAGTCCACCCTTGCAAGACCACCGCGCCAAAACCGCTGCAGCTCAACTGCAACGAATCTGCGTTTTTCTTCGTGTAGGATGGAACGCCGTGCAAGTCTCGAGCGAACGATCTTTTGCATTTGCCTTGCGGCATTTTCGCGCTTTTGGACTTGTGCCTCGCAATTTTCTTTGTACACATTTTCGAGAATACGGATACGCTTCTCGAACGTTACCTTCGATCTTGCTCTTGCATGCGGGGATGCCACTGCAGCTGCGCTGCTTATGGGTTTTCCGCCGTACTTCCAGCATCCTCCAACTGCCATTTCCTTGTTGGCTGCCTCTTGCAGACATTTGGCCTCGACAATAGCTGGATCTGGAGGTAACACTCGATTTCTCATTGCCTCGAGCATACGAGGTGCTTGCCGACGCTCATAGTGGGCTTCTTCGCGCAAAATCCAGATCGCCGCCGTGTACTGCCGAACTTCGTACGTGCTTGGACGATCAAGAAAACGCCATATGGTTGCCGTTTGAAACTCAAGCACGTTGACTTTGATTAGCTTTGCAAGCTCGTCCAGATTGTGGGAGAGTAGCAGCGGGTTTCTTGCGAATTTGCTTGCTTTGGTGACGTTGAGTTGGTCGAGCATGCCCACATCCGAAATCATTTTGAGAAGATAATTTGCGCCATTCCACTCGTATCCGATCTCGCGGCATTCACGATTCGCACCATCGATAGCTTTGCATCCCACGCGTCTGGAACGAAGGATGACTTCAACGACGAGGAGACTGACGCGAGCGAGCTCGCGACTGAGCGTTTCTTGGTCAACAAAAGTTTCATGTGATATTGGTCGCACACCTCGTAGACGCGCCTGTGCTTGGGCTAAAAGCCCTTCGCGGAGCAGAATGAGGCGGACAGCTTCTTGCTCGTGCAGATCTGCAAGAGTCTGTAGGGCAGATGGGATCGCTGGTTGTTGATGCTCTGACGTTTTGTTTTTAGTTGCGTTGGTTTTTCGCTGTCGTTTCACAGCAGTTTTCGCCGGCGACGTCCAGCTCGCAGAGACTTGATCGCTTGACGCCCTTTTTGGCAGGACTCGCCGCGCGCGCCTTGCTGCTGAAGTCTTTTGAGGTCTCCCAAACTGCATTGACGGTTCGTCGCGGTGGCTTTCCAGCTGCACATTTTCATTCCACGGCTTGGCATGTGAAAATGGCAAAGGTCGCAGCGGCTTGTTTGGCACAAGCGTGCACGCGTGGGCAAGATGCGGCGCAAAGAGTACGCTGAGGTCGTTTGGAGAGGGTCGGAGCTGCTTGCGCAGCTCGGCGAGTCCTTTCACCGCGTGCTCGTCGCGCGCGAGCTCGAGTTCCTCTTGGTCCGTTTTGCGCTCATGGCGCGTCGTTGGCGTTGTTTTCCGCAAGTCGAGAACGCGTATCTGGTCTTGCGCATCATCTCTACTTTGCTCGTCTGAGCTTCGCCATAGGCCAGGCCGCAGCATCACGTCTGCGACTGTTCGCGCTCGAGCGCTCTCAGGCGCGCGCGCGCGCGCGCGCAACGTCAGCAAGAGGAGAAATGGTACACACCGTTTTGCTTTACATTCGAGTAGCTTTTTAATAATTTCTTGTTTTTGTTTTTGTTTTTTTTTGAGAGCAAAAAATAAAAAAGAGGAGGATTTCTCCGAATGGTCGAATCTAGCAATCTTATTGCGGCATAATCAAGATAACCCACCCACCGTCACTGATTGAAGATCGTGTTTGGTGGTAGTAGGCCGACCAAGCTTCGTCGCACGTGGAAGAAGAGCAAAATATTGAAAAAGAATGTATACGAAGCCAAGCTGTTTCAAAGTTCAAACGATGCTCTTTTGCCCTGCTTCGTTTCGAGTTGTTGGATGGGGGAGCTCGAAAGATGGCCTTTTCTTTTTCGAAATCGGAAAGAACACTCAACGATAGCGTCGGTACGAGTTGTTTCCTCGTGAACCTCTATCTGCACGAGAAAACAGGAAGGACCCCAGGGCAACGACGGCTAGACCTGCAACGAGAATGCCCGCCGCGAGCACCACAGGGTCCTTCACCTTGACAGTGTACTCTTGCTCGACCGATCTCGTGAGGATGAAAACGTCAATCTTTTTCCATCCCTGTTGCTTGGCGAGTGCACGAGCCTCGTCGAGGGCCAGATTATTCGCAAGCTGCACTCGATCTTTATCTTCGTCGAGGTAAACAAGCTGCATCTCATCAGCATCTTGGCCAGAGGCGCGCTCGAGCTGAGCAAGAAGATCCTCGAGCGAACTAATGCTCTTATCCGATAGGCGGTACACTTTGCCATTGGCCAAATCTTTGACCTTGATGACAAGATTCTCACCGGCAAGCAGCGTGCGGCTTGATGCATATGCACTGCCGGTCGTCGCCCCAAGAGCAGGGACTCTGCGCGACCCTGCTGCGGATCCATTTTCAGGGTCGAGGTCCAGGTCAGAGACGTCAAGTCTTGAGCGATGCAAAGGCGGACGTCCAAGGTCCTGCGCCTCGGTCGCGCCCTCGAGTACCTCGACCGGATCGACGGCGCTCTTGCGCACACTACGCACCTCGCTGAATGCACTGATCGAGTCTGGGTCACGCCACTGCTGATGCGAGTACATGGGCGCCGACGGAAGTGAGTCCGTGGGATGCGAAGACCCGCTGCCGTGCACAGGAGTAGGGTAGTACACAGTCGAACTCTTGCGCGTTGGCGCCGAGCTGAGAACCTGTGCAGCCTTCCCCGAAGAACTTGCAAAGGTATGTACGGCGCAATCCAGTACGCTCAGAATGCCACAAACGCGCATCGGCTCCGTCTCACCGTTGGTGCTTGCGTCCCCATGATGCCCAGCGCCATTGGCACTAGCTTCAGTCCCAGCACCAGGGCTGGTAGCATCAGCGGCACCAGCGGCCACCCCACCATCTACAACCGGGAGATGAAGGTAGCGTTCCGTCTGCATAATGTGCAACGCGTCAAGAACACGGCTGTCTTTTCGCACGGTGTCCGGGTTGCCCGTCATGACCTCGCCGACCTTGGCAATGGAAGGGTCGAGGCCTTTGCCGACCACACGAGTCATGACGTCTTTGCTGGTGAGAATGCCAACGAACTTTTGATGGCTCTCGAGGTCGAGCTCTTTGTGGGAGTACGGGAGCGAGGTGACACCCAAGCCTTCAAAGACGAGGACTGCCGTCATGCGCGCCTCCTTCATTGCCAGGGCTGCGTCAACAACGGTCGAGGACACGTCGAGTTTGAGGAGGGACTTGCGCTGCACAACGGTCCCTACGCTTGGAGAAATAGAGGCCATGAGGGCCTGCAACGTGCGCTGCGCTAGCGCTTCGGCCTCCTCGGGGTCGACAAGATCGCCGGAAGCTGACATTTGTGCCTTTTGCACGGCCTCAAAGAACTCGGCTTGGTTCGCCTCCATGCGCTCGATCTTATGAATCGCATCATAGAGACACTGCGTAATGTCAACGAGGCCGCAGATGCCAGCGGTGTTCGAAGCTTGAACTTCGGCATCATCACTGGGGCCAGCACCATTTGAAACAGTGGTATGCATCGTCTCCTCCTCGCGTTCCAAAGCCCGCGGTTCGCGAACGACGGGAAGGTGGCGAAAGCGGTGCTTGACCATGATTTGCAAGACGACGCTAAAGTCTTCGTCTGGGTCCACGCAGAGAGGATCCTTGGTCATGATGTCGCGCACAGGCGTGCTCTCCGCAGGCAAGCCAGCGCCCACGAGGCGACGGCAAATGTCCACTTCGGAGCAGATGCCAGCGAGTGTTTCGGTTCCATCCTCCGTCTTGCGAATGACAAGCGCGGCGCTCTGCCGCTTCGCCACTAGCTTGGCCGAGGTTTCTTGCACCGAGGTCTCTTCGGAAACGATGACGGGATGTCGCTGCTTGTGGTGGCGCAAAAGCCTCGAAACTGGTGTGGCAGACTTTTGCTTTGGCCTGCGGCGCACGCGGCTCGGCTTTCGGGGTGTCGACGTTGTAAGCGAGGATCCGCCCACGCTCGCGCCGGACGATTTGCTCAGACGGACACTCCCGTTGCCATTCACGCCGGGCTCGTGGTTCTCAGCCTGGGATCCATCTGTCGCGCTGTCAGCCTGCATGCTGTCGAACCTTTCGAGCGTGCTGAGGAGGTTATTCTGCGCTGCCTGAATCTGCTTCGAGTCCTTCGTGCTCTCCGCTTCGAGAAGCGAGCGTATCATCAACAGCTCTTCGTCGGCGTTCTCACTCATGGAGGGCCGAGGGCGCGCCCTTGTGCCTCGTGCCTCTTCGAGGGGCCCTTTGCCGTTTGCTCTTTCTGGACCAGGTGGCGGGTTTGACGATGCGATTCACCCGCCGCCGCCTCCTCCGCGCCTCCTCGACGACGCAGGCCTGGCCGAGGTCCCGCGCGCCGTGGCAGCTCGCCGTGCACGCAGACCCGCGCGCGCGGCCGGCCGAGCGAGCGGCCGAGCGGGCGGCCGAGCGGGCGAGAGCGTTTGGCTTTGCTTTCGTTGCGCTCTTTGGGTGGGTGGTGGTCCCCGTCGGCGTGTTCGGATAGCCGCGCGAGCCAGGCCTCGCCCCCGGCCTCCGCGCCCTCGTCCGAGCCCTTCCTTCTCCCGGCCCCGGCTGCGCGCACGGACGCGCGCACGGACGAGCAGCCGGCCTGCGCGCGCTCGCGCGTTTGCGGTTTGCCTTCGTTCACGCGGCGCGCGCGAACTTCGATCTGCTCTGTTTTGCTCTGCTCTGCTCTGCTCTGCGCTGCTTGAAGGGGCGCGTCTCCCCGTTGTCTTTTGCCAGTGCGGGTTTCCGAGCCCGAGCTCGACAGCGACAGCGACAGCGACAGCGACAGCAGAGGCGCCGAGGTTGACGGCGCTGCGCCGGCCCGGGGCGACGAAGCGCCGCGAAGACGTCGAAGACGAAGATGTCGACGACGGAGTCTTGAGCGTGACGACTTGTGAGGCCTCAGGGACGACGAGAGCGATAACAACGACGGTGGGAACGAGGTCAACGACAAGGCGCGCCAAAAAGGCCAAATTCGTTGGTAGAGTCGAGGAGCGCGAGCAAGAGGTCGCTGCTTCTTGTGCTACCATTGAACAGGACAATGGTGATAGACATGACAATGACGATGACGATGGCGACGACGAGATTGCGTTTGTCAGCAGCTCGAGCTTTCAGGTTGTGGATGGGGATGTTCTGATGCTACCAAGAGCTCTCAACTTATTTATCCATGCAAGCAGCTCAAGCGACGACAGCGCTCCTTAACCTGCTCCTAAACATGCTGGTTCTGCACCAGCGCTTGCAGAGGATGACCTCCGTTATTTCGAGGCCGAGGCTGCGAGCGCGCGGAAGCTGCCTTGGCGCGGAGAGAGAGTGCAAAGCGCGAGCTGCAAGGACTCAGGAAGGCAATGCGTGCCAACGAGATCAGGATGGACAACCAGATGAAGACTGTCTTATCGAGAAACGCCGGTCTCGAGACTCAGTTGAATTACGAGCGAGCAAAAGGTTGTCGCTACAAATGTGGAACTCGAGAAGGCCAGAGAGGCCCTGCGAGATCTTAAAGCAGAACAGGAAGAACTGAACGCCAAGGCACTGAGGCAGTTGCATGCCGACCTCAATGCGCACAAATGAAAAGTGGAGGGCACTGAAGGACGGTAATGTCGCCCTCAAGAAGCAGGTCTGGCAATTAATGTTGAAGCTGAGGGCTACTGAGAGAGACGCAGGTGCTCTGCACAAACTGAAAGATCTCGTAGCGCGTCTCCAAAAGGAGCTTGGTGAGGTCATCGAGACTTTGTAGTTCGGAAGAGCGCTTAGAGGCAAAGGAGCGAGAGCATGCCGACGAGTTCAATGCCCAGACAAGGTCCTACAAGATGCTCGTCGAACTTGCGAGGAAAGGCATACAGGACGAGATGAAACATCGTGAGCGTCTCGAAGCCGATGCGGCAGACCTAAAAATGGGGAACGAGACATTGGTCAAGGAGGACGAATAGAGAGACAAAGCTGTCGCACGGATCACCAAAGCCGCTGATCAGTTCGACCTAGCACTGCTCAAACAGCGCGACATTCAACGCAATATGGCAACGACCACGTCCTCATCTTCCTCGTCGACGCATGGCATCACTTTCGTAACGTGTGAATGCTACAAGATGCTTCACGTTCACGTAACAGAGATCAAAGACGCGCTGCATCGCATGAATGGACTTTTCAAAAAGAAGAGAAGTGAAGCGAAATGAATTGATTTTAATAGACACAAGCACCAAATTTTCAAGAGCCGGGTCATTAAGCAAGAAAGTGCTGACTGAAGTCTTGCAAGTCCCGCGCGCGACCAGCAGCCGTTGCCTTGGTGGTAGCGTTCCTGAAACGGGCCAGACGAACGTCTCCGCTGTCGCTCATCACAAAGCTGAATGCCAGGTCATCCGGTACGTGCACGCGCAGAGCGACGCCCATAGCATGCACCGCAACGAGAGTCTCGCGCGCCTTTTCTACCACGGCCTTGGGGTACTCGCTAGGGTTCACCGCTGCGTTGTCGGGCGCCCAAAAAGTTTGCAGCAGTGAGAGCGTCCGACATGTTGCGAACTGAGAGGAGCGAATCGAAGGAGCGGACGTGTATAATAATAGATGGATCAATCATTCTTTCATTTTACCGAACTCTTCTGCGTGGCAACGTGATCTTGGCGGCTAATTTCCTGCGAAGACTTGTTTCGGATGAAAAAGCAAGCCGTCGAGGCGGGAGGAGGTCTCCAGAAGAATAGTCTCGGCAAGGTCCAGCGCGGGGAGTTTTGACAGAGGGTAGCCGGCTTGTCCTCACGGGGAAGTGGCAAAGAGGACGGCCTTGTCGAGGGCAAGCACATTGCCGCCTCCTCTCCGAGAGGCTACATGGGCTATGGTCTGAGACGATCTTACTAATGATCCCTTTGAATTCCAGCAACTCTTGAATTAGCGCAGGATTATTTGACGGCCCAGTCTGAGGGGAATAAAGAGGTGTAACGCGCGCGCCACCTCCTCCATCGTTGAGTTTCAGTCGTTTTGGGTTCGGATGGATTTGAATCATTGCCCTCATGGAGGGTATAGCAAGTCCTCGTCGTCCTACATGGCGAAGTAGCAACCGACCCACAGTCGTGTCCCGCTCAGCGTCGGAACTAAAGTTCATATATTAAGTGCGTGCGAAGTCAATCTGGTAAGCAGATGTCTAGATGTTCGCGTTGTTCATGTATGTATGCCCTGTTCCCTTTCGAAGGTGTTACGGCGGCACAAGTATAATTTTTAGTCTCATTTTTTAGGACATTCCATTGAATCTGCCCACAACTGCACAAAAAGGATCACATGGGTCTCCTGCAGGAGTTCGCACTGATAGACACTGTTTTCGAAGACTTTGCGTCTGGGCACAAGCAAGTGCATCTTCGCAAACTCTGTGACACTTATGAAACTAAAAGAGTCAAAAAAATTCTTGTCGGACTATGTGTGCTGCTATCACCCGGATAGCTTCGGGTCTGGCGAGTCAAACTGATCTGGTGGTCGAGTTCGATGTTCTCGCCATCCTTTTAAGAAAAATTATGGGCTAGAGATTGTAGGGGAGAGCTTGTTGATTGATTAGAAATCTCTAGGCCGCGCTACTTGATTGCGAGAACTGTTAGACTGAACTCAACGTCGCATGAACTAGTAGTTATCAACATTTATATAGTTGTTAGCACAGCAAGTCTACAAGGTGCCAAATTGATCTCACCATTTCTGTGGCGTTGTTGTCTGCTCGCGTCATTTCCATGTCCCACAAGATACCTGGTCTGACCGTTTCCTCCGTCACTTTTCCCGTGTCATATTATAATAGGGTAAACAGCCTATTAGACGAGCGCGCATGAATAGCCTAAGGTCTGTTGAAGAATAGCTCTCTTGATTTGACAAGAGCAACGAAGTGACAGACCAACTACTTTAATCGGGCTTGCGCAAATAACCGCGCGCGCGGCGCCGTCGCTGTGCCGTCGCTAAGCCGTGCTGAGCTGAGCTGTGCTGAGCGGCGCCCTGTCCCGGCCTGGACTGGCCTGCTTTTCGCGCACGGGCGCAATTGCGCGCGTGCAGAGGATGGCGTCGCGGGGAGAAGAGTTGGGAGCGCCGCGACAGGACGAAGAGTCTGCACGGGTCGTGGCGGCCAAGTCCGCTGCGATTTGGCTGCTCAAGAACGTCTCGTGCAATGTGAGCCCCAAAACCACGCGGGAGATCGAGATCTCTAGGGGCGAGATCATCAAGGCCGGCCGCGACTTGAAGTCGTGCCAACTTCGATTAGTCGACGAATATCGCAAACCGGCGTCGAGGGACCACGCGGAAGTTTTTGTCAACGAGCGTGGCAGTCTCTTCGTTAAAGACATGGGTAGTTTGAATGGAGTCTTGGTGAATGGTGAGCTTGTTGAAGAAGATACGCAGAAACAGCTCCTCCCGAATGATATAGTTTCCTTTGGTGGCAAGAAAATAGTTACTGGCGGCAGGAGCGCAGCGCAGGTCCTCGAGCGTCTGCCAGGAGAGAACCCATTCTGCTACAAGGTCTCTGTACGACTTAGCAGTAATGTTGCTTCGTCGTCGCTAACGACAGCGCATGCAACAACTGCGCTCATTTCGGGCGACACCGACGCTACAAACGCGTCTCGCGAGGTGACCATGAATCCCAAGCTGATGGAGATGCTTGAATGCAGTCTTTGCCTGGAGCTTATGGAGACCCCAATTTTGCTTTCGTGTACGCACAGCTTTTGCCGGAATTGTTGGCTCGACTGGGTGGACCGACAAGAGGTGAACCTCAAGCAAGAGACTTCAAGCGCGTCCGCTGCCGCCGTTACTGCAAGTCGGAAACGGAAGCGTAAATCGCGCATGGGTCACTGCCCAACTTGTCGCAAATCTGTGCCAGTGGATGAAAACGCTCCCGTTGTTCGTGCTCTTCAGAACCTTATTGAAGGTGTAAAGGACTCTGGCATCGAAATCGGCACCAATTCCTCCGTGTTTTCATTGCGTTCTGCTACATCAAGTACAGCTCTCGAGAGCGCAGACGTTTTGGTCTCAAAGCCTCGTAGAGCTCGCCGAAAAGATCCGAGAATTGCGTTTGAAAAAAATGTTGCGAAGGCAAAGGCTGCACGGACTTTTTCGAGCTCTGACAATGAAAGCAATCATGATGAAAACGACGATCAGGATCATGACGAGGAGGAGGAGGAGGAGGAGGAGGAAGAGGAAGAGGAGAACAGCGAGGAGGAGGCCTCTCACGCGAGGTCAAAGGCGAAGCTGTCTTCGCAAAGACCGCGAACTCAACATGTTGTGCAACAACAGATACCTCGACCTGCTCAGATCCGACATCGCATTGGCGAGTACCCTAGCCTCAGAGACCAGAGCACAAAGTCCGGGGGTGGCAACCCGAACAACAAAGCTAAGGCTAATGAAGAGTCTTCCAAGGCCTCGTTGCAAGGGTTTTCTCAAGAGATCGTGCTTCGTCGAAGTCGGCACGAGAACTTCGGAGTGGAGATCGATACTTGTCAATATCGTGGTCACGTGGCACTAAAGGTTTCCGCATGCGATAAAGATTCTCAAGGATGGCGCAAAGGTCTCCGGCCGAACGATTTGCTCTGCGAGGTGAACGATTATCTTTGTTTTAATCTCAAAGAGTCCAACAGGTACGAAGCGGTCACAAAGGCTTTCAACGAGGACTCGGTCGTCTCCCTAAAGATTCTACGCGGCTTAATTATTCAGGAAGACTAACAGTAAATAAAGATAACCACAGTATCAAAAGAAGTTTTCACCTTCCTGTTCTAGTGTAGCTCACTCTCTTGTCCTTGTTTCGTTTCTCTTCTTTGGGTTTTCTCCCTTGTCTTTTGGACGCCTTGACCCTATAATCAACTAAGGCAAAGGCGTGTCCAGAACTTGTTGCTCGATCAAAGAGAAGTTTACAAGCTCAAGTGGAGATCTAGGCCTAGGCCTAATTGTGGAGACCGAATAGGAAGTTCAACTTCCAAGTTTTTATTTATTTTTAAATCTCTAAACGGCCAAACGGTTCGCTTTTACCGTACCCTTGTGTGTTTTTGCTTGGAGGCAAACTCTTGCGAGACTCACCAGGCGCAAAAGTGCTCTCTCGGTCAGTGCGTAGCACGACATGCGGCGATTCAATCGAGCACGGCTTAAGCGGCGTGTCCCGTCGACGACTCGCGAGCGGACTGTGAAGAATGAAATCGGCAATGTTGACAGTTCGCAGTCGGATGGTGGTAACTCGAAGCGCCAGCTCGCAAGTGTGAATAAGGCACGACAAGCTGCTGCAGCGGTGCGCGCAGTCGAACTCGAACGACTCAAGCAGCAGATCAGAAACGTGGCCAAAGCGCATAACTTGACATACACTCAGGTCAAGGCGCTTCACACGCATTATCGTACGACACTTGAGCCTTGCAAGACGGAGAACCTCGCAACCACTCTCAGTCAGCCATCGTGGGATCACGGACAAATTCAACTGCAGCAAGACCTTGCCGAAGACTTGCGAGGCGTAGCAAGAAAATTTGAAGCCTCTTTCTTCTCCGGCGATCATCCATTTCCGTACGACGGAAGTGCAGACAAAGTAAGTTCGAACTATTTCTAATATTTGGTCTCGTGAGGTGCCGAAAGCTTACGAAAACAATGATATAACAACATCAATAACGCGCGCAATCTGCAGCTCAATCGAGATGCAGACAGCCTCGATTTTGAAGGTTATGTGCAAGGCATTGTGCAAGTAGCGCGGCATGGCCGACCGGAGGATCGTCTGCTCTTATTGTTCCAAGTCGTTGACCGAGATGGCGACGGTGCTGTCTCTCATCCAGAGCTCATGGAGCTCTTGGCTGCGCACTGCGACACGCAGGAACGTCAAGAAGCTCTGTACACATGGGTCAAACGGCACTTTTGGGAGGCCGACAAAGATCGAAATGGAGTCTTGGACTTTTATGAATGCCTTGATATTCTGCACAAGCATCCCTCTGTACTACGAAGCATAACGTTTGACATCGACGCCTACATAGGTCAGCTTGAGCAAGCCCCTCGTCTTCTTGTCAAATCTATAACCGGAGACAGCACAGCTGATTTTGGGGGACCAGCGTTGAACCTTTCCACGGAGACAAAGCACGAAGAAAAAAGAAAGTAGATAAAACATTGTAGAAAAACCAATCGTGAGCAGTTAAATGATCAGTCGGTCGGCCAGTCCGTCGTGCGTGCGCCAAACTTATCAAATATCTATGATTTCATCATATGTTGCAAAGTTGTTTGTTGTGTCTCACACATGGCAAGCAGTTCTGTGAATTTGAGTCCATTAAAATTGGCAAGCTGTTGTTGCAGTTGTGGCGCACAGTCTGTTTCGTCCAGCTGGCCCACGACGCCCGTCTTTTGCGCGTGTGCGTCTGGTTGCAGTGTGGGCTCGGCGCTGTTTTTCTTAGTGGGCGATGATACACCCTTGGAAGAATCATCGGGTCGCGGAGCTGGCAGTTTGGCAATTTTGGCCACTTCAAGCGTTATCGCCTTGCGCGCAATATGAGACATTTTCGAGACCGGAAGGTTTCTCAATTCCTGATCCAAGTATTTTGCTTTAAGTTGAGCTGCAAACTCAACCGGTGATGGGTTCCTTCGATCTGTCTGTCTCCAACGCGCAACTTGATTCGCAAATTGCTTGAGCAAAATTTCTACGCCGGACTTGCCTGGCTCTATCTGCGGCGCCACGCTCACGAGCCCATCCCGTCGGCCCGCAGAGACGACTGAGCTGAGCGAGGGACCGGACGGGCGCCTCTGAGGCTGCACTTCGTATTCACCAGGCGGCGGGGCGTCAGGTTGAATACCAGAGGTAAGGTCTTCTTCAGATCTTGTGTCCTCTTTCAAGACATCGCGCGTCGTAGACGGTGACGTGCCAGATAAACGTCCCTTTGGCAGCGACCGTGAGCTAGTCTTCCTACGGATGGCGCGCGCTTGCTGTCTCGCGCGGCGCGTCTCTGCAAAGCATGCCTCAATTAGTTCAAAAGCTGGCGTCTGCGCGTGGCCCTGCATCGTGGCTTGACGCCCTTCTGTCTCGCCGTGTTTCTCGTCCCGTTTAAGCAGGTTTGGCCCAGGGCCAAGCCAGGCCTGATGGACGAGTCTTATTCTCTTATTCTGTAAGAAGGATGGCTATCGAGCTCAAGATCACAAGAAAAATACGATTGCAAGGTCCGTTCAAGGCTTTTCACTTAAAATATAGGAACTCCAAGGTTACCGGATATGTAAAAAAAAATGGTGACTTGGAAGATGCGGCGACCGTACAGGATATATTGTACAGAGGGAGCTAGCTACTGCTACAAAAGTACCCCCAGCGAGCCTTGCTCGGTGGCGGGTTCGCGTCCGACTGCGTTTCGCTCGTTTTGTTCATAGACTTTCAAGCGAGCGCGCGCAAAACGCAAGTCAAAACGCTTGCCGAGGTCGGTCGGGCCCGTGGGCGGCGTCTCGCGCTGCATGCACTCTTGAAGAGCAAGGCTCTCTCCCCCGTCCCCGCCCCCTCACCTCTGGGTGAGCGCGCGGGCGAGAGTAAAAGAAATCAATATCCATGCCATGGCCCGAGAAGATGATCCGATCTTGAAATCCAAAGATATGCAACGTCGGCAAACCACCTCTTTGCGCAGCAAGCTGCCACAGTCAGATCTGCGAGGGGACGAATCTATTGCATTGGCGAGATCGCAGAAAAAGGTCCAAAGAAAGACATACTGTGCATTGTCATGTTTGTCGAAATCGCGTGCACCCCCGAAACGCGCGCGTCAGGTTACACGTATGCTTACCATGTGTCTCGAAGCATCTGAAGAGTCGAGGACTTTAGAACGTGACCTAGTACGCAAGCATGGAATTACAAAGCATTCACAGCCTCTTTTTTCCACCACAGGGCATAGAGTTGCCGAGGCCCATGAACGAGCCAAAGCACGAGCGCGGCAGCCAAGATTTGAAGGAGGAAAGGCGGCACCCTTGGTGCGGCCGCGAACGGCACCACCGCGCACATCTAAAGAGATGGGAGGAAACTATGCCTCTTTTATCACGCCCAAGGCGTCATTACGTCGAGGTTTTGATGCATCGTCCAAGTCCTTGCAGCAATCAAGATATCCCCTGAGCACTCGCGCTGGTGTTTCTGTACGACCAGCGTTGGAAAATCAAACCATTGAGGAGATTAGCTTTCGTGGACCACCTCTTTGTCTGAAATGTGGACGTCTCGCGGATAAGGAAATGGATCGATATCGTAATGTACGCGCAGTGGGCTTTAAGGCAATCTTTGACCGTGCTCACCATCGTTTTGTGCACATGACAAACGACGCAAATATTCGGCACATCTTTGCATCGTGGCGGTCGTACGCGAGACTTGAAGTCTTTAAGCGCCGACAGGCCACCAAGCTTTTTGACCTAAAGAATGAGATGCGACTACGTGCTGCAGTGTCATGCTGGGCAGGGGAAACGCGACGTAGGGCCATCAATCGACTACGGAGTGCCCTGAAAGCTGCTGAAGAGGCGCGCGACGTAATCAGTAACGTGAGCCTCGACGATGATGAAAATGATTTGAGCAAGGACCAGATACAAGATGATCGTGAAGGTAAAAGTGCAAGCGAAAGCTAACTATAATTCACCTAGCAAAGGAATTTCAAGGTCTAGCAAAGAAAATTTAAGGCAATACGTCCCTAAGTTCTGCTTGTTTAGCCCTTATTTTTCTTGCCGGCCTTTTTCTTTGACTTGTTAGCCTTTTTACGGGCAGCGCCCGCCTGGTACGCGCTCTTGAGCTGGCCCGTTTCGGCGTCATGCCATTCCGCAACAAGGTCGGTGAGCAACCCATCGCAGGATGTCTCGAGATAAGTGTGCAGGGCGCCAGGCGCATCCAAGTTGCCAGTTTCGCCTTGCATGCGACACAGGATCCGCAAGCGAGTGAGCAGGCCGCCCCGCAAATGCGGAGGAACTTCGACGACACCCGAGATGCCTTTGCCGGTAACTTGAGTTGGGAAGGCTTCCCTTAGCGCAGCGAGATAGGCCTTGACGAGCGGCGCGGCGCGCTGTGTTGATGCAGACCCGTGCTCAAGCATGCTCACAACGAGTTCGTGTGCAACGTGTTCGGGCTCTTTGTCGAGAGCCAACGTTTCCCACACTGCCCGCAAGCGCGTAAAAGCAAGGTCCAAGGAAGAATGTTCGCCGGTCATGTCAGCTGTCGCTGCGGTCAAGCGTTTGCCAAACAGAGAATCTTCGGGCGAAGAGGGATACTTTGCCTCGTCGGTGATTGTCCGCAGACGCTCATACGAGGTCAGGAGGCGCATTCCTGCGGCGCGAAGATCGTTGGACGTAGAGAGCCCGTTGCAGGCTCGTTCGAAGGCCTCTTCGGGGACAGAAAGACCACTGGCTGCAAGATTGTCAGCCTCCCATTTCTCGTGGTCCTTAAATCGTGTGGCATAGAGTGCAACGGCGAGAAAGTAACCAATGGCTTCATCATGCGAGAGGCTGGCAGTGTCGGGCATGGCGGCCTCGACAACGCGAATGAATCGATCCTTGTCAAAGGTCTCGATGGGCGGGAGATAGTGAGCAACGGCGCTGGCATCTTGGCCACCAAAAATACCCGTGGCCAGGCATGTTTCGGATCCTTTGAGATCATGGACGAATCGTTTGCGAAAGCAGAGCTTGAAGAGACCGATGATCTTTGCGTTGCCATACTTGGCAAGCTTTAGTATTTCGGTGAGCTTGCGCGAGCCAGCAACCTTTGCCTTGAGGTTATCGAGAGCAAAGGGCAGGACCTTCCAAAATGTTTCGTGAATACGGAAATCAAGCTTTGCAGCGAAGCGGAAGACGCGAACGATGCGTAGCGGGTCGTCACGAAGCACCTTGACCCACCAATTGTCCTGAGGAGAGTTGACATCCAGTCCGACAACCTTGGCTAGCTCGTGATCAGCGTCGGAGAGTATCAGCTTGGCGTCCGCTTCGGGAGGGTGCGGTGCGCGGAGCACGCCGGCCTTGAGGTCCTCGAGCCCGCCATAATAGTCGAGGAGGGTCCAAGTAAGGGTCCCGTCTGCGCCCTCTTTAACTTTGACGAGCATGGCACCAATGGTGAGGTCACGGCGCAGTGCATCCTGGAGTGGCGTCCCGCGTTGGTCACGCGTGGGTATGCGGTGCGTGTCATTTTCGTCGTACGTTTCTTCGCCAATGGTGGGCATGACATCAACATCGAGGGGAGGGGATCCATCAGCGTACCCAAAGACTGCTTTGGCTGTGTCAAGATTTTTGTCCTTGGACACATCGCCCTGAATGTCGACAGACTTGAACGTGTCAAAGCCAAAGCGGCTTTTCACCATTTCTGCGCCAAGCGTATCGATAAAGCTGGGCATGTCCTCGAGAATCGAGCCAACGGTGACGTCCTCGGCACAGTCGACAAGACAGATGCTGAGGTCGAGATCATCGGGCTCTTTGTCAAGCAAGAGATCGCGGACGTAGCCTCCATTGATGAAGACACCATCAACGGGTATTTCGCTCCAGGCGATGTACTCGAGAAAGAAGCGAAGTACGAGCTGCTCGCGCGTGGGAATCTTCACTACGAGGTCTGCGGGAATGGCCTTTTCATGCGCCGCACGTGCCGCAGGCCGGGCGTCCGTGTCTGCGTCCGTGACTGCGTTTGCGATTGTGTCTGCGTCCGCGCCAGCGTCTGCGCCAGCGTCCGCGCCAGCGTCCGCGCCAGCGTCCGCGTCATGAGATTTGAGATCTTCGCGAGACTGTACTGGGCTGGGTGCTGCGACTGGTTTCTCCTCGCGTTTCGTGAGCGTCTTGGTCAAGTCTGATTCCTTGCCGGCGCGCGCTCGAGATGCGAGGAGTACGCTCGCGACGGCGGCCGCATAGCTTGCGCAAATCGCCCATCCGGGCGCGTTATCGCCCATTTTGGGATTTTACTTGACCACTCACGGCACATCATAGGCTAAGTAAAATTTTGTCTTTCCGTGAGCGCGCCTTACCGGTTCGTGGTTCGGGGCTGGCAGCGAACAAGTTGATACTGTTGGGATTGAGAATTCTAGGCCTACGTCAGATTGAGAAGTTAGGACGACGACACCATGAGAAAGAAGCGAAGGCGCACAGGTCGTTATTTTAGGCCAAAAAAATAATAATAATCTCGTTTACGCATTGCGTTCACAGTAAACAAAACAAAATCTATGATCCCATCATGGGGTGGAGGGCTGGTTCTGCGTTTGTTGTTGGTCTTGTTTCACCTCAACGGGAGCAAAATGTCGCCCAGCCATACATACACCGCGAATAGGATCGGGAACATGGCGTACGTTGTAAGCATCCCCGAGGTCGTTCGACAAACGCTTTGCAAAGTTTGGAAATAATGTGGACCCGCCCGTCAGAAGAATGTTCTTGCGCAGAATGGGCCGGAGCTCTCGCGGACAGAGGTCAACGACATCTTGAATGACCTGAACGAGGCCTGCCTGGCGCATTCCTAGATTACTCGGCTCGAAGAGGAGCTCTGGAACCATGAAGCATTCACCGCGCAGAGCAAGCATCTGGTCCCGCAGATGAAGAACTTCCTCTGGCTCCGTGTTGGGTGAAAGAGGATAGCCTTCCATGATCGTTTGAAAGTCAGGTAGAACGTAGCGACGAGTGAAGCGCGCCTCCAAGGCGCGACGGTCGACGAGTGGGATACGCTCTCGGACCGGAAGACCAGGCTGACGTTCAAGAAGCGCAAGAGCCGCAAGATCGGCGTCAATGTTTGTCGAGACGTAACAGATTTGTCTCTTCATGACATCGACAATCTGCGTCTCGTCTTGGAGGTTCACCTGGCCATACGATACGAGCTCGCGAAGATAGTGTGTGAGAAGCTTGCCTCCGACATCAATACGTCGCACAGCTTGCTCAAAGACGCGGCCGTCCATGAGGGGCACTACATGGGTGAACGAAAATCCGGCGTCAACCACGATGCAAAAGGGACCAGCATCTGCGTCGCGGGCAGCTAGTTGGGCGGGGTGCACGGTGAGGAGACGTTTGATGCCAAGTTTCGATCGTACGAGATCTTCCGTTGCGGTTTGGATTTCTTGGGGGACAAAGGCGGGCGTAGTGAGGACGAGACCGGTGACGGCGCCGCTGAGATCAAAGCGTTCAATCGTTTGCTCCCACACGAGCTGCTGTGTGTCTAGATTGATGAGATAGCCTCGTTCAAGGCTTCGCGTAAAGAGAAGACGGCCCGCAACGTCTTCGTTGTCTGAGGGCGCCTTTTCTGTATCTTGGCCAACGAGAACAGCGCCTCCTCTGGCGTCCTTCTTCCCGCGAGCCGTGCAATTGGGGACGGTCAAGACTGTCGAGTCTGCTGCTCGACGCAGGGCAGCGTCTGCGAGTTCGCGTTTTTCCTGGACGGCCTGTTGCTGACGGTCGTTGCCATCGACAGGGCGAGGCCCTTTCGGCTGTTGGCGAGCGTGCTCGAGCGCGGCTTTGTGCGCCTCGGTCGCGGCTGCCTTCATGGCGTCTGGCAGGCCGCTCTTGACGGCGTGGCCGCCATTGTCGATGACGAGCCACATGGCATCATCCGCGTCGATCGTGCTTGCGGGCTCGATCGAGCCCTCCCTCGCCTTAGCTTGCCTTGTCTTGCCTCGCCTTTGCGCTTTGCAATGGATGGTGTTCGCATTGGAACGTATAGTGTCGCCACTAGTTCCGTCTAGTCCCTTCTCTGCGTGTTAGCTGAGGCGAAACAAAAGTTACCCATCACACGGATATGACTGACACACATACGTACTGTTCGTACGTACACCATGACGCCGGCGGGTGATGCTTTTTCGACTGAGCTGCGAGGCCACGAGCCACCTTCTGCTGCTGTCGCTACCTGGCTGCTGCAGCTACTGCAGCTGCTGGTGGTGGTGCCCCTCCCGTGTAGTACCAACCGGGTCGCGGCGCACAATTCTCCTTGCTCCTCGCTCCGAGCGAGCAAGCGGCCGGGCGAACAAGTACGCGAGCGCACTCGGGCCGACCGACCGACCGACCCCCCCGACCCGGCGCCCTGAATCTTGGCTGCCCTCCGCGTCGGCTGCGCCGTGGTCGTCGCATATTGCGTCGGCCGAGGGCTTGCTCGTGCAGGCGTTCGTGGCGGACGAGACGGAGGAGGATCATCGGTCGCGGCGGTCGATGCGATCGATGATGGATGTGCGTGAGACTCGCACGTCGCCGTCGCAGCTGCAACGGGCGGGCTGGGTATCGGTCCCCGCGTCCAGGCTCTATTGGTCTCCCTATTATTACTACACTATCCGAAGCAGCAGCAGCTGCGGCTCCACGGAGAGTCGCGCATGATGATCTCTCTCTCTCTCTCTCTGATCTACCTGCAAGCAAGAGGCTCCGCGTCGCAGCCCAGAATAACCGAAACCAACCCCCGGCTTAGCGAGCGCAGGACGAAGAAGGCCTAAGGAAAGAACGAAACCGTACCGAGAAAACATTCTCCAGCCTTCCCCTGGCACCGCTCGCCCGCCCGCCACCGCTCTCCCTCGCGCGCTCCACCTCGCCAGCGAGCGGCCTGGCCTCCCTCGCGGCCGCTCTCTTTGTCCTCGCGCGCGCGTGTGTGCGTGCGCGTGTGTGCGTGCGCGTGTGTGTGCGCGTCTGCGTGTGTGTGCCTCGCCTGCAGGCCGAGCAAGCCCCGCCCGAGGAGGCGCAGCGTGCTGGCCGGCTCCTTCCCGTGTCTCTCCTTCCCGCCTCTCTCGCCCGAGTGGGCTGCTGCCGACTTGCTCGTCTCGCGCGAGTGCGGCTGACTGCCTCGTCCGCGCTGGCTGGCGCTGACGGGCTCGCTGCGCATCGTAGCCGGCCTGGGCTTGCCTCGCCGCCTGCCTGCCTGCCCGCCCGCCTGCCGACTCGCTAGGCTGCCCGCGTGTGCGCCGCGTGTGCGCCGCGGCGCCTGCTTGGCGGCGGCCGCGGCGGGGCAGGATAGCGCTCGCGGCGGCGCGCCTGGTCACGGCCGCCCTTCCTCGCGCCGCTGCGCTCCCGAGCGGCCACGGCGCCGGCCGCGGCGCCGCCCGCTTCGGGTTGCATGCAGCGAGCGAGCAAGAGCAAGGGCAAGAGCAAGAGCAAGCAAGAGCAAGCAAGAGCAAGCAGCGAGCAGACCCCGTGGAGCCCATCCCGCGGAGCCCGTCCCAGCCCGGCCCGCCGGCGAAGAAACCGACGCGCGCGCGCTCGCGCTCTGCACGCGCGCTCGCTCTTGCGCGCTCGCGCGCTCTTGCGCGCGCGGTCCTCCGCGCGTCGCTCGAGTCCGAGGCGAGGCGGGGGGGGCGGCGAGGCGCGTCCAGCGAGCGGCAGAGCGAAACCAGCACACACTCACTCGCGCGGCGAGAGAGAGGGGGAGACAGAGGGAGAGGGAGAGGAGGGAGGGAATAAGGGGCGGGAAAGGCGCAGGGAAAAACGCTGCGCGAAGGCGGCTAAGCAGAGCCGAGCGCGGCGAGCGGAGACGCGCATTGGCAGCGCAGCGCAGCGCAGAGCGCAGCAGCGCAGCAGCGCAGAGCAGAGCAGAGCAGAGCAGCGCAGCGCAGAGCAGAGCAGAGCGGAGTCGCGCGTTGGCGGCAGCGACGGCGCGGAGAGAGGCGCGATGAGCGCCAAGGAGCTGGAGCTGGACGCCGCCGCGCACGACACGGCGCTGCCGCAACGGCAGGAGGTCTCGCCGGGGGCGACGGGCGCCGCGGCGAGGGGAGGCGCGGCGACGGGGCCCGCGGCGGCAGACGGCAGCGGGCATGCAGGACACCAGGTCCACCCGCAGCAGCAGCAGCAGCAGCAGCAGCAGCAGCACTATCAGCAGCAGCACCAGCAGGCCCACCAGCCGCACCAACAGAGGGACGCCAAGGAAGCGAACGCGCCCGAGGCCGTGTCCACGACGCCGAACCGAAGAGCCGTGCCGCGCAAACACGAAGACGGCGCAGAGTTCCCCGAGGTTCACGGACACCATCACCACCACCACGAAGGCAAAGACGACTTTGGAAGCAGCCCCGGCGGCTACGGCGGCGCGCCGCTCCTGAGCTCCGGAGGCTTCGTGAACTCGCCCGCGGGCGGGTCCCTCGCAGGGAGCGATGGGCTCGCCTCCCCAGGATTCGGGATCACGGGCTTCATGCCGCACTTCGGCGGCCCGGGCGGACCTGGCGTTAACACGCTCTATGGCTCCATTCTCCTGCAGCAGCTGCAAAGCGGCTTCGTCAACCAGCAAAATTTTCACGCCCTCGAACAGGAGGCCTTCCGAAAGCTCGAGGCCAATGGCAGCAGCGAACCCCCTCGCCCCCCTCCCGCCAAAGGCAAAGCCAAATCCCGCAAGCGGACCGCTTCGGGCGCCCCCAAGAACGGCGTCAGCCCCTTGCACGGCGACGAGGAAGACGAAGACGACGATCCCGACCCCAGCACCAGCATCGTCACCAACAGCCAAACGGGAAGCACCCGCCGTCGCTCCCGCAGAAAGTCCTCCGTCTACCGCGGCGTCTCGCGCTGCGCCAAGGACGGTCGCTGGCAGGCGCGCATCCGAGTTGGCCGCAAGGTCGTCTATATTGGGCGCTACAAGACCGAGATCGAGGCCGCGCGAAACTACGACATCAAGGCCAAGGAGTACCACAAAGCTCGCGCCGTCCTCAACTTCAAGGACGGCGCCGAGTTCTCCGAGAGCGAACTGGCCGCTGCCGAGGCAGAGAGCAACGCAAGGGTGGCCGCCGTCGCTGCGGCGGAGGAGGCCGAGCAGAACAGGAGGCCGCAGACGTCCCTCGACCCGCCCGCGGTACATGCCGCCGATCATAAACTCACCGAGATGGGCGAGGGCGAGGGCGACAAGGGCCAGCCCAAGAAGAAGGGCCGCCGCGCGAGCGCCATGCCTGCGCGCGCACAGTCCAACGCCAAGGACCGCCGCAATTCTGTCCCGCCCCAGGTCGAAAGCAACACCAACAATCAGCTCTACCACCTTAACCTGCCTCCCTTCGGCGGAAGCCCTGTCCATTCCAACAATCCTGTCCTTCAGAGCCTTACTGCTGCTGGAATCATAAACAACAATGGACTCGCCACCTCGCCTTCAGAGCTGCATGCGTCTTTCAGTTCTTCGCCCGTCAACCCGCATCACCTCGAAAAGTCTGACGATGCTCAGAAGCCAAATGCACGACCTGCAGGCAAGGGCGACGAAAAGAATCTTACAGGCGATGGATCTGCTGCTGCTGCCCCTTCCACCTCTTCTTCTTCTTCCTCCTCCTCTTCCTCTTCTTCTTCTTCGTCTTCTACTTCTGCGCCCAAATCCTCCGACATGAAAAATGCGGCAAACGGTCTCATGTCCCTCGTTGACAAATCGCAAAACAAGTCTCCGGGTCAACCGGAAAATAACGAGACTGGCAAAGCTGCTTCCGCGCAAAACCAAGAACAGGCGTCGCAGCAGACGGAGCAAAAGCAAGAGTAACATATCCATCTACCATCTGAAAGGAGCCTGTCTCTCTTCCCGATTACCTACAACCCCGGGGATCGATTGGTCACTTGTTACCTTACCTTACCTTATTTCTTCTTGTCTTTCCCGCAAAGTCTTGTTGTTTGAGTCATCCATGCAAACAAGAACAAGAACAAGAACAAGCAGAAGAAGAGTTGCAGCAGAAACAGCAGAGGCAAGAGTATCATATTCATTTACTACCTGAATGGAACCTGGTCAATTGACCGGTGACTTGATTTCGCTGTTCCACATCCGATAAATTTGCAGGGCCCAAAAAAACAAACCTTCTTCTTCTTCTTTTTCTTTTTCTTTTTCTTTTTCTTTTTCTTCCTCCCCCCCCCCCCCTTTTTTGTCTGTTTTCTTTTCGTTATTCATTCGTTCTTTTCTCGCAAGCCAGCCAGCAAGCCTATTATTAGTCTCTCAAAAAGAAAGAAACGGGAGGAAGGAAGGAAAGAAACGTGATGGTCGTTCGCCAATGGTGTGCGTGTAGTTCTCCGCTGGGATGATCTTGCTTGCTTAGAGCATCACGATGAGCGCAGTGACGTTGTCAGTGCTGCCGCGGCTAATGGCCTCAGTGACGAGGTACTGGGAAAGGGCCTCGAGAGCAACCTTGTCATTGATAGCCTTTTGTGCAAAGTCGACGGCCTCCTGGTCAGTCATGACATCCCAGACGCCATCGCAGGCAACAATCAAGAAGCTGTCGTCGTCCGTGAGGCGCGTTCGCGTGGTGAAGGGCCGCGCCACAACAAACTTTTTCATGGCATGATCACCAAAGCTTCGCGAAACGGAGAGGATTCCAAGTACGCGCTTGCGCAGAATGAAGCCACCCGCATCCTCTATCCTCTTCATCTCCACCGGGTCACTCGCCTTGTGGTCGTACGTAAGTCGCTCCGCAGTTCCGCCCTGCCTGCAAAGCACGGCGCGCGAATCCCCGACGTTGGCGCAGTACAGAACGCGGCCGAGTTCCTCTTCCTCGCGGACAAGACACGTCGCTGCTGTCGACCCAGATACGGTGAGTCCATGCGCGCTTGTTTCAATATCCGTCACGAGAAAGGCGCTCGTCATGCACTCCTCGACGGACCTGGATTCCGGCTGATGCTCCATTTCGATTTGGAGGTTTTTGGCAAAATGCTTTGCAAGATAATCCACTACGCCGCGTCCGCCGTGGCCATCAAATACTGCAAAGAGACCTTGCGTCGGCACGCCGCCAAATCCATCCGCCACAATGTGTGCATCCTCCATCGTGTTCCGGCACGATGGGTTCATTTCCTCAAACTCAGATACTCCGCGTACGGAGCGCCATTCCTCTTCGACGTGCAGGCCAGACATCTTGCTGTCTTGCTCTCACGCTTGCTTACTTGCTTGCTTGCTTGCACCGCGTCACGCCGCGCGTTGGCGGCCAAGGTCTTTTTCGTCAAAAGAAGCAGCCCGGCTTCGGAGCCCGAGATTAACTACAACCACAACAACAACAACAACAACGACGACGACGGCCGCTAAAACGGGACAGACCTCGAGGCAAGGCGAAACGAGGGAACCGAGGGCAAAAAACGGCCGCGCGCGGGCGGCGAGGCGGCTTTGGACGTCTGGCGAGCGAGCCCCCGTCGAGAAAGGCTCTGACTGGCCGGTACGTCAGGCGCAAACAGGCGGTCAGTCAGTCGATGGAAAGCGCTTTTGCTGCAAACAAGCAAGCAGAGCATGCTTACGTAGTAGCAGAGTATCGCGAAACCGCCGCGGCCTCTTGCTTTCTTTTTCGCTTTGCAAACATTTGGCCGTGCCCCGGCCTGGGACTCCAAGAACCCACCAAAGCAAAGCGAAACAAGGCGAGGCGAGGTGAGGCGAGGCGAGCGATGGCCTAGCAGATCGATGTCGAAAAAAAAAACCAACGTGGCGGCGTTCTAGCCGAGGGCTTTCGACCTTTTTTCACAGAAAGCATGAAAGCAAGCAGTCATTGAATCGTGAAGGCATTCTTCATCGCGTGGCCCTGGTGCGAACAGCAAAATAGGCCCAACAACAACAAGAACAAGGACATGCGCCGCGCGCAGGGCGTTGCCGCAAGACTGGCAGATGTGGCTGTACAGCGTCAGCCTGCACCCACGCTCTGGAAAGATGGTCTGCCCGGGTTCGCCCGCCAAAGCTCTGCAGCAAGCGGCAAGGTCGAACCATCGTCGTCATCGTCCACGGTGACGACTTGGGCCTGGGACGTCGATGAACTTCGCGAGAGACTGCGTCAAGGAGGCCAAGTCAACATGAAAGTCGACGCTTTGGTGCCGCGCAAACCAGGCGAAAATTTTGTCTCGCAGTGGAAATCGGCGAAAACGCCCATGCGTGCGGACGATGCTTTGGAGCGCCTGTACCAAGGTCAGGAAAAGCTACAGCTGCGACTTGATCCAGCCGTTTTCTGGAGGGAGCACGAGGTCTTACCAGATCTCTTCTACGCAGGACAGAAATCGGACGCTTTCGACGATCTCGAGGAGACGGCCGCCATCGATGTCGCCTTTGACAACAGCTTTGTCTGGGTCACCTCACCGGGTCTTCGCACCTCGTTGCATTCTGACGAAGACGACGGCTTTCTGTTCCACTTGGCCGGACGCAAACGCGTCGTCTTGGTTCCCCCGTCGAGCTCGGACAGCGACCCGCGACGGCTCGAGGCGCTCATGCGGTATCGTTGGCGCTCAGGTTCACATGATGAACTTTACAACGCAAACATGCGTCCACGCGTGGATCGGATCCATGTCGAACTTTCCCCAGGCGACATTCTCTACATCCCCAAACGCTGGTTGCATGACATCGAGAGTCTCGATGCCACCGTCTCGCTCGCGGTTCGCTTCCACTTTCGATCGAGCTAGCTCTCATTTTCAGTCAGTCATTTGTGCAATATCGTCAACGATCTGCAGCTGCTTTTGCAGCGACAGACTCGCCACATCCCCCGTTGATCCCTGGAAAGAGCCGCCGCCGAAAGCGTCCTTGGCTCTTTGCTCCGAGCTAACTAGCTTTTCCCTTGCGTTGCGTCCTTTTTCTCCCTCTTGCAGCTTCTCCCTTTGGAGGGGATCAAACTCTTGCTGGGCCGGCCCCCTCAGAATTTGCGCAGGAGAGGAAAACGATCACCGCGCCTCCTCCCTTTATCCCATTATCCCTTCCTCCCTTCCCACCTTCCCACCACTTTGCTGGCAGAAACTGTCGTGGATTGCTGTTTGCTTCTCCTTCGCAGCTTTTGCCTTCCAGCCAGCCGGCGCTCGACGGGGCTTGGCCATCGCGCGCGCCATGGTTGCTTGTTTCGACCGCACTTGACATAAGGACGCTTACCATAACCGTAGATGGTGCTAGGTCAGTAGTAGAAGCAGGCGGATGGAGTCGTGCAAAATCCAGTCGCCGGTGAACATCGAGAGCAGATCCTCAACTCGCGGGACCCCATGGCGGACGACGACGCGCAGGGCCGCGACGAAGGCGCCGAGCAGGCAGCGGGCGCTACGGCAGGAGCCGCGGCGCCCGCGACGCCGCCCGCGGCCACGCCCGCGGCCACGCCCGCGAGTCATGCGGGCGAAGGGGCCGCAGTAGGCGGAGGTCTCGGTGCTGGTGGCGAACGAGGCGCAGAAGCCCAGGGCAGCCGTCGTGACGAGGGCCTCGGACGCGGCGCGCGGCGGGAACAGGACGAGGACGCCGGCGAGGAGACGGACGAGTTCGAGGCCGTAACGGATGTTGACCGCGTGCTTGAATGGGAAGAGCTCGCGGCCCTGGTCCCTAACTCGGTCACGGGTATCGACTACGAGAATGGCCCATGCATCTCGCAAAGCCGGCTGCGGCTCTTTAACAAGCCACAGTCCGAAGTCCGCGTGATCTTGTGGCGTGATAACCACGCATGGTGCCCTTTTTCGCAAAAAGTTTGGATCTGGCTCGAGGAAAAGGAGATCCCCTATCGTGTGGAGAAAATCACCCTGACCTGCTTCGGGCTCAAAGAGGACTACTACCGCGAGCTCGTGCCGGACGGCAAAGTGCCTGCTGTAACGCTGGACGGCGCCATTATAACAGACAGCGACAACATCATTGATCGTCTGGAGGCTAGCTTCGGGCCTTTGGGCGAGCATTCAATGCGCGACCCGCCCGTGGTACGCTTGCGCAATGTCGAAACCTCGCTACGAACTGCCTGGCTCAGCTGGCTCACGGAGCGAGACCGGTCTCCCGCCGATGCCAGGCGCCGCAAGATGCTCTTTGTTCAGGTCCTGAATCTCGTGGAGCGCCACTTGCGGGATCAAAGCGCTGGCCCATTTTTTCTTGGCGCAGACATTTCCGTTGTCGATGTCATCTTTGCCCCCTGGCTCGAACGCATCAACGCCACTGCCTATTACTACAAGGGCTTTCACCTGCGGTTTAACGCCTCATACCCCCACATTTCGGCATGGTTCGACGCCATGGAGGCGCGGCACACATATCGGGGGACCCTGAGCGACTTTGCAACGCACGCGCACGTGGTGCCCCCGCTCTTTGGCGTCTGCCACGAGTCTGGCGACGACCATCAGCAAGAGTGCAAGAGGCACGTGGACGAAGGTCCATACCTTTCAATACCGGATACTGGGCTTGACCCACCGCCAAACTTTGCGCGTGTCGCGTTGGCCCGTGTAATCAAGCACAAGAACAGTTACATGAAACAGAACCCGCATCGACACGGAGACACAGACGAGGCGCTGCGCTGCGCCCTCACGTTTATGATGACGCAAATCCCTCTCCGACCGCCCGAGGGAACTGCCTCGTCCCTGCGGTACATGCGCGACCGCATCTGCGTGCCACGAGACATGCCTTGTCACTCTGCAAAAATTCTGCGGCATTCACTCGAAGAAACGGCGCGTCGAGACAGCCTTGTCAAGGGGACTCCCATTCCTGTCAAGCACCGTCTGGACCAGGAGCCATTTGCCTTCATCAAGGCAAAACAAGAAATCTTTGACCTGTGAGCAAGGCGTTCTGCTGTTGGCCGTTCGCTAATTTCTCCTCTCCTCTCGTCTCTTCTTCTTCTTCTTCTTCTTCTTCTTCTTCTTCTGCTGCTGCTGCTGCTGCTGCTTAAATGCTTTCTTCTTCCTTCTTTCTAGCTACAAATGGAACGTCTGCCTGCCTGCCTGCCTGCATGTATGCATTCATGCATGCACGCCTAATCATCGTCCTCCTCGTCCGAAGAGAGGTCGTCGAGTGGGTCGTTACCGCGTTTTTTCATGACTCTGTAAAAATCTTCCTGGTTGATGGCGCCCTCGCCTGTCCGATCTGCTTCGTCGATCATTTCTTGCAGCTCTTCGTCCGAAAGGTCCTCGCCAAGCTCCTGGGCCACGCGTTTCAGATTGCGAAAGGTAATTTTGCCCGTGCTCTCTTCGTCGAAAAGAGCAAAAATCTTCATAATCTCCTCGCGCGCGTCGCGACCGTTCATCCTTTCCGTCATGAGCTCGCAGAACTCGGAATACTCGACGGCACCGCCCGTCTCGTCGAGACGATGGCCGTGGTCTTCGAGCATTTGTCGAATTTCTGCCTTTTTCACGGTGAAACCGAGTGCGCGCATTGCAGCCTTGAGCTCGCGCACATCGATGGTCCCGCTGCTGTCCGTGTCAAAGAGTTGGAACGCTTCGCGGAGTTCCTCAAGTTGCTCCTCGTCGAGCGACTGCTTGTTCTTGCGGGGCTTGCGTCGTGGCGACAGGAGCCCGCTCTTGGCGTTCCGGTACGCCTCGGCGGCGCTCGTTGGCCCGCCACCGACACCGAGTCCTCCTGATGCGTATCGGCTCTGCATTTCGCGCATGCATGCGTGTGGCCCCGTGTGCCAGGCGCGGGTGCGACGCAGCGTCGTATCGAGCGACCTCTTTCTTTGTCAGTGCTTTCGTTCGTTCGTTCGTTCGTTCGTTCGTTCGTTTTCGACCATCTCTTGCATCTTTCCTTCGAGACCTGTGCAGCCAGCAAGGTACGCCCCGCGCGTGACATATTCAACGTACCATTATCCCTGCGCGCGTGCACTCAGCCTGGTTGATCTCTGGGCACAGCGGCTTGCGCGCGCGTGCGCTTTCCGGTTGGGCCTGTCTCTCTCTCTGTGTCTGTGCTTGCTGCTGCTTGCTTGCTCTGCTCGGCTGGCGGGACTGTCAACGCAACAACCGCCGTCTCCATCAGACGCAGACGCTATCAACTCCAAGGTTTTCTAACGTGTCTCTCGCCTTTCTTTCTTCAGACCAACACCCAACGCATGCGTCAATACCGAGCTACTATCTGATGATGAGCGAGGCGAGACGACCCAGCGAGATCATGCTCGAGCCTGACTAAAGGTGAATGTTCCGACTACAGCCGGAGCTAGTTTGGAAACTTGTGCGAGAGCAACCAAGATCTCAATCGTCACTATACTCTTGATGACAGACAGTTATACCGCCACGTCCGCAGCCCCGATGGGATCTCTGGATCTGCCGCGGTCGCTCAAGCAGGACGATCGGCGCCCAACTGCTGCTCACCGCGGTAAGAATGGTTGCGTATACTGACTGTGAATGATCCCGGTTTCGTCGTTGCCGAATTCTGGGAACTTGCCTTTATCCACGTTGTTTTTACCGCCCGGTCCATCGATCGACGTTCACTGATACCCGCGGGATAGAGTATACTTCAAGATTTACTGGTACTATCCATGTAGTGGGACTTACTACCAAAGTTCTGCTCGTGTAGGATCTCCGTCCTGACGATGCATGCACTGCACCTCGTCGTCGCCGTCGCCGTCGCTGTTGTTGCTGTTTCGCTGCGCGGCGGTGCGGTGCGAGCAGCTTCTCTCAACGTCGCCCGAGACCGCGAACCATCGGCCGCCGCGCGCCATTCAGACGCGCGCCTTCGCCGAATCCATTTAGGCATTCCTATCCTCGCCTCTTCTTCAATGAATCGAGTCGCCCATCTCCAGCGCTTCATCATGCATGCATCTGTAGCTTCCGCGCAGCGGAATTCGCGGCCTGTGCCGCCGCCGCCTCCGTCGACCCACGCTTATCTTGAGCTCGAGCTTATGCGCATCCTCGTCCGCATTCTCACGCGCGCTGCCACAAAGCGTGCCGGGATTCATTGTCTTCTTATCATACCTGATAAGGAGAAGCGCGGAAGCGACACTCGACTCGACGTCACAAAGCACGCCCCCTCATACAACAAGGGCATCCGCGTCTCCGAGTCCTAGTCCGAGTTCGAGTCCGAAGAAGGAAAGAAGACGGCGCATCTTCGCCGCGTCTGCGCAAATGATACGGCAGCGGCCGCGAGCCAAGCCAGCCCGGCACGCCGCAGTGAGTAAAGCGGAAGCGAAAGTGAAGCGAGCAAAAGTAGCCTCAGGCTAGCCCTAGTACTATAGGTCAAACAAAGGAAAAAGCTCATGCGCGTTGTCCGATCCCGCTGAAAAAGGGTTGCGCCAAAGGGCGTGTACGGTCCCAAAGGCGTCGACCAAGTAGCGGATGCAGCAGCGGCGGACGAGCGCCGCGCGCAGAAGCAAATCCGTAACGCGAACGCGGGGGGGGGCGAGCGAGCTGCAGAGCTGCGCGCGCGAACTCTGTGCAGAAAAAGCGGGAGGTCGAGCGAGGGAGGGAGCGAGCGAAGCAGAAATAGGAAAAGATACAGCAACGCAGGAGGATGGTGAGCTCGCTGTCTATGACGACGCTCGCCGCCGCGGCCTCGCGCAATGGGGCGGTGTCGGCAGCGCGGACGATGAGCGTCCGCGCGATGTCGTCGGTGCCGACGGTGCCGAACTTCATCAATGGCAAGTTCACCGAGTCGAGCACCTCGAAGTGGATCGATGTGACGAACCCGGCCACGGGCGAGGTCATCGCCAAGGTCCCCGAGACGACCCAGGAGGAGATGCAGGAGGCCGCCATTGGCGCCGCCGAGGCCTTTAAGGAGTGGCGCAAGGTCTCCGTCTCGAATCGCGTCCGCGTCATGCTCGACTACCAGCGTCTCATTCGCGAAAACATGGACGATCTCGCACAGACTGTGACCCGAGAGCAGGGCAAGACCCTCCCGGACGCTCGTGGCGACGTTTTCCGTGGCCTCGAAGTCGTCGAGCACAGCTGCGCCATGGGCACTCTCATGATGGGCGAAACCCTTGGCGGTGTTGCCACCGACCTTGACCAGTACTCATACCGCGAGCCGCTCGGCGTCATTGCCGGCATCACCCCGATGAACTTTGCCGCCATGATTGGTCTCTGGATCATCCCCACGGCGCTCACCTCCGGCAACACTTGCATCATCAAGCCTAGCGAGAAGACCCCGCTCACGGCCATCAAGCTCGCCGAGCTCGCCCAACAGGCTGGCGTCCCCGATGGCGCCCTGCAGATGATCCACGGTGCCCACGATGCTGTCAACTTTATTTGCGACGACCCGCGCATTCACGCCGTCAGCTTTGTCGGCAGCAACCGCGCTGGCGAGTACATTTACGACCGTGCCACCAAGACCGGCAAGCGCGCCCAGTGCAACCTTGGCGCCAAGAACCACGGCACCATCCTTCCGGATGCCGATAAGGAAATGGCCCTCGACGCTCTCGCTGGTGCTGGTCTCGGCGCCGCTGGCCAGCGCTGCATGGCTCTCAGTGTCAACATCTTTGTGGGCGAGGCCCAGGAGTGGATCCCCGAGCTCGTCGAACGCGCCAAAAAGTACAAAGTTGGCCCTGGCCACGAGGCCGGCAGCGACATTGGCCCCGTGATCGACGCCGCCGCCAAGGAACGCATCGAGCACCTCATCACCACCGCCGAAGAAGAGGGCGCCACCATTCTCCTCGATGGCCGCAACCTTACGGTCGAGGGCTACGAGGGCGGCAGCTACGTGGGTCCCACGATCATCTCTGACGTCAAGCCCCACCACACGTGCTACAAGGAGGAGATCTTTGGTCCCGTCATTTGCGTCATGAAGGCTGACACCCTCGAGGAGGCCATCGCCATCACCAACGCCAACCCGTACGGCAACGGCTGCTCTATCTTTACCCAGAGCGGTGCCGCCGCTCGCAAGTACCAGCACGAGATCGACGTTGGTCAGGTCGGCATCAACGCCCCGATCCCGGTCCCGCTCCCCATGTTCTCCTTCACCGGCAGCCGCGCTTCCATTCGCGGCGACCTCAACTTTTACGGCAAGGCTGGCGTTCACTTTATGACCAAGCTCAAGACCGTCACTTCAAGCTGGCCCCAGTCTTCCATGCGCTGGGGTGCCGTCATGCCCACCATGGACAAGTAAGTGTCAATAAGTACAATTTTAATAAGCAGTCTGAAGAAGATCGTTCGGATACTTGTGGCAAACTTGATCAGATCCCATCAAAACGCAACACAAAAGTTTTTAATTGAATTCACGCGAGAAGCTGCTGCATTGTACAATTTTGTTTTTATTTGTTTTTTGTGTAGGAGTATAACCTTGAACTTTTTAAAGCTCTGATTCATGAGAAGAGACCAAGCGCGCAAGTTGAACCACAACTGGAATATTATGTTCAACTGTATTTCCGCTTAAAAATTGTGATACGACTAAACGGTAACTGGATTTTAATTTTCCTTGACTCGCTGTATGCGCACAACCATCCACAGAGCCGGGAGGAAAGAATATGGGAACGAAAGACGTGCTCTTAACTGTTAGGAGTCGACAGTCAGTCTGACGATTTCATTTCACAAAATAATGAAATGAGACATCGTTACGGGACCAAACATTGCGACTGGTCACGGCCAGACATGCGTTTTTCGTTAAGCTAGGCTGGTCTAGGTCTTAGGCCTCGCTCGACCAGACTTTACGTCCAACTAACGTTGAAGAAAAGTGATAGTGGTTCAAAAAGCGCCTAGCGCCGCGTCCGTGCGAGATAGACCACAATCCGTATCTTCCCTTGGCAGATCCCGAAGAGGAGACGACGACACGTCGCTCGCCCTGCGCCCGCGCGCGCGCCGCAGTTGCGTCGCGTTGTGTCGCGTCGCGTCGCGTCTCGCTATCGAGGGTAAAAGCGCGTGCGCGCGTGTCCGAGGGCCCTTCAGCCCCGCATCTTCTCCCCGCCGCGCAGGGCTTCGATTGACAGCGCCAAAGACTCGGAAACATCGCGGCCGCGCTCAAGGCCGAACAGCTCCGCCCCTCTTGCCGTCCAGGACACAGACGCCCCGCGCAGGACAGACACCTCGGGGCAAGACCGCACGCGGCGCAGACCGCTGTAGTCAATTTCGTACCCTCGAACGTAGCGCAGGTCTTCTCGTGCGATGGCGGCACCGGCAGGTCGAGGTCGAGGCGCGGCACGAATGCGCAACCGCGGGCCGCAGCGATACCCGAGCATGGACCAGCAGGACGACATGGCTCGGCGGCTGCGCGACGCGCTGCGCGAGGTGGAAGAATGTGCTTTCCACATGAATCGCGCGATCGACGCTAACAATCTCGAGGACGCCATCAAGTTTGCGCAAAACATGCTCCGAGAGCTTCGCGCTGGCACGCTTTCGCCGCGGCCCTATTACGAGCTGTGGATGAAGACCTTTGACTACTTGCGACAACTTCATGCTTACCTCCTAGACGTCAACAGCAAGGGCGTGCCCATGGAGGAGCTGTACCGCAAGGTACAAGCCTCCAACTTTATCATCCCGCGTCTGTATCTCATGATCACCACCGGATCTGCCTTTCTCATTTCGCAAGAGGCCTCCTCACAAGAGATTCTCACGGATCTCATTGAGATGACAAAGGGTGTTCAGCATCCCCTGCGCGGACTCTTTCTGCGCAACTATCTTCTCAAGATGACACAAGACAAGCTCACCGACGATTTTGGAGTATCAACAGAATTCGCGGTTTCCTTTGTGCTCCAGAATTTTGGCGAGATGAACCGACTCTGGGTACGCATGCAGCATCAAGGCAACCCCAAAACGCGAGCGCGCCGCGAAAAGGAACGCCAGGACCTCAAGGTTCTCATCTCGTTTAATCTGGTTCGCCTTTCTGAATTCGACGGTATGACGCTTGAGCTCTACCAGTCGCGCGTTCTTGGGCAGATCCTAGACCTTGTCACCAATTGCAAGGACAAAATTGCTCAGCAGTATCTAGTGGATGTTCTTGTCCAGGTCTTTCCAGCGCGTTACCAGCTTGCAACCCTGGAGACGCTCTTTGGTTCCTTTGAGCATCTCGAGCCCGACGTTGATCTCAAGTCTGTTCTCGAGAGCCTCATGGATCGCATCAAGTACTATGGCGAAGAGGATGAGGAAGACCAAGCGGCGTCCACCGACGAGCCCTCCAGTGCGGCCGCACAGAATGAACCAACTCCCTCGCCATCTGGCGCACCCGTTGCTGCCGAAGACGATGTGCAAGACGAGGCATCTGCCGCCGCGAAGGAGGAAGAAGGGGACGAAGTCGACGTCAACGGGGACGAGGAAGGAGCCAAGACTTTGGGCGGTACAGATGCAGACGCAGACGCAGACGCAGACGCAGACGCAGACGCAGCGGCCAAGGGCACTGCAGGTGCTAGCACGGGGGAGGCCCCCACGGAGACCCGGTCGCAGACCGTAGCTTCGGCGCCCTTGTCCCCTTCGCAAGAACCAGAAAAGGCACCCCGCGTGTCCTCTCACGCATATGAACTCATTAACGGGGTCGTTGCCAAAACGATCGCGGGCAGGACCGACATGAACCCAGAGAATGTCCTGGAGCTGCACGTATCCATGCTCGACTTTGTCGTCGCCTGCTACCCAGGCGAGCTCGATTACATTAGTAACGTTCTCGGCTTCTGTGCAGAGTATCTAGAGAAACAGGCCGATGCCGTGGTCGGTCAAAACCTCGACCCGCTCGTCATGCAGCTGCTTCGCGTGCCTCTCAAGCAAAAGGAACTCAGCTCTCTCGACATTCTTGAGCTCGTTCACTACCCAAACCTCATGGCGCGTCTAGAAAAGCCCGAGAGTAAGATGAAGGTCGCACACTGGTTTCTGCAACACGTGCTCGCGGATCCTGACCTCCGCCTCTCAAAACCGCAGGAAGTGAACTCTCTTCTCGCCTTCATTGCTCCACTGGTTTCGAACACTGGGTCTGACACCAGTGGCGGAGGCGAGGCCACGGCCATGTCGGCCGCCTTTGAGGCCCAGCAACAATCTGTGGCAAGATTTCTGCACCGTCTGGACGCGGACGACCCGGCCACTTTCTTTGAGTTGCTCGGTATTGCACGCAAGCAGCTCTCCAAGGGTGGCGTCGATCGGATTCGCTTTACTTTGCTTCCTCTTTCGTCTCGGTACATTGCGCTGGCGGAGAGGATTGTCGCGGCCCGCGCGGGCACTGGGGAAAATGGTGATGACAAGGGCAATCTCATTGATCAGAATGAGAATGAGGAAGACGACGATGACGATGACCTCTTGGGTCTGGGATCCTCCAAGCAAGGCAAGGGGGACGCCGTGAGCCTGCGCAAGGTTTTTCAAATCCTGCACGAGATTGCCTCCGTCCTTGGCGCCGTAGTAGAGCTGCAGCAAATGGCGCTTCGTGTCTTTCTCCAGGCTGCCCTATGCGCCGATCGAGCAGGTGAGCAGGAAATCGCGTATGAACTCATGGTCCAGGCCTTTACCTTGTACGAGGATGTTGCAGACTCCAAGGAGCAGGTACGCACGCTGCCCATCCTCATTGGCACCGTCATGGAAACGCGCGGCTTCGACAAGGATAATTTCGAGACCCTTTGTACAAAGCTCACGCAGTACGCCGCTCGCCTCTTGCGCAAGCCAGATCAGTGCCACATGGTCCTAGCCTGTTCGCACTTATTTTGGCACCTTGAGCCGAAGCGTCCCCTTCGGGAAGGCGAAGACGGACCGCCTGCTGGCCAAGACATCAAGCGGGCTCATGAGTGTTTGCAGCGCGCGCTGCGCATCGCCGACTCTTGCATGACACCGTCGACGCATGTCGCGCTTTTCGTGCATATTCTTAACCGCTTTCTTTACTTTTTCGATGCTGGCATGGAAAAAGTCACTGCCGAAAAGGTTAGCAACCTCATTGCACTCGTCAAGCAGAATCTTGACGAGATCGACACCGAGTCCGAGGAGCGCTCCGCCGCCGAGACGCACTTTGCCAATACCATTGCGCACGCTAGAGCCCTCAAAGAGAAGCAGCCAGAGAAATACAGTGCGCTCGATCTAAGTTCATTGCCGTAAATCACAAGTTGCCTTCTCATTTCTTTACTCGACTCTTCTCAGCGACCCTGCCAAGAGCCCTTTTTTTTTTGTTGCGGTGCCGAAGATGCAGGAAAGCATTTCATGGGTCCGCCGAGGGAAATCTTTAATCATATTCTTTACTTTTTAGAAAGTCTCTTTGTATGTGTGCGCGAACGAGTAGCACCTTCATTTCAGGCGGTGTCAATAGCATCTCTGGGCATAAAGATTCCCCTACTGGTCTTTTTTGAAAGAGTCATCCCTATGCACGATGGCAGCCTCAGTCGAGCCGGAATTTGTAATATAATACGAGTATAGTGATTCGCCGTCCTGGCCCAACCAACTTTGAATCCTGAGTTTGAGAGAGTTCCACGTGTCCTCCAGTGAAGATAAGAGAAGCCGTTTGAGTCGGCCTAACGGGCTCGGATCAATCGCGTGCTCAAGCGCCTCTTGCACTATATTCAATAATTCCTGCACGGTCGTAGAGGCCAACAACCTTGGGCGAATCTCCGGAATGTCTTCTTGACCACTGCGAGTGAGTTGCAGTGCAATCCACATGGAAATTGCGCCTGGGAGCGCTTGGGGAAGTACGAGTGGTTCGCGTTCAGTGCTGTTCGGCTTTTCCATCATCAGGTTATCCCAGCGTTTATACAGACTGCACACCTTCCTGAGCTGCGCCTTAATATGGTTGTAAAACCGATCGTTGCTGTCATCAGGCTCGATAAATTGTACCCTCAGTGTCTCCAGGCCGCCTTGCGTGAGGTTTGGTGACTGCTCAAGGTGGACAACGCGACATCCTCGGAACCTTAGAAAGAACTGGCCATCCGGCCTGCGCTCCGCGGTTTCGATTTCGACCTCAAGCCCAAACCAAAGGGGCCCCTCCTGATTCATTCTAGGCACAAGGACGAACCTTGCATTCCTATTGCCTTCCCTCGCACGCACAATCGCCTCGAATGCAGGATCGAAGGTGTTTTCATCGAGAGTCTCACCAGGCAGCATGAAATTATCGACCATCTTGCATGGCAGAAATCCTTCACTATTTTGCCGACGGTTTGCATTGTATGCCTCGACTCTAGCGGGAAAGGAGCGCTCGATAAGTTCAAGTAGATCTTGATCTACTGTAAATTCGGTTTCAATATCTTTGCGGCAATAGGGGCAGGTCGCCGAACGAATTTGCACATGTCTCGCAAGACAATCCAGGCAGTACGTATGGCCGCAGCGAGTCCTCGTCGGCGGATATACGATCTCGAAGCAGATTGGGCACGAGTGATCCTCCTGCGCGGGTCCATTGTCGTTGGCGACTGGGTCTAGATTGCCTGCGTTCGCCCCCTCGGCCGAGTTGATCACCATCGTGGCCAAGGTTGAGATTCCCAGCAGGCCACGTTGTCTCGCCGCAAGCTTTCCACTCCGAGCAGCGCGGCTTCGGCACGCCTTCTGGCCTCGGCGCCGCGGCACGTACTAGCTTCGGCCTTCCCTGCCTCTCCTGCCTCCTCCCCGCCGCGCGCGTGCCGGCAAGGCTGCCCGAGCTACTTTGCTCAACGCGCGTCGAGTTTCTGTTTTGCGATGGCAAGTTCTGCACGTGTCATCCCAGAAAAGGATCCTAGTAGGACGACGTAGGCCCTACCTACTGCTCGCCGCGCACACCCCCCGTCTCCAATTTCTTCTTTATATAGTACTGGCCTTCTCGGATGAGATTCTCGAGATGGATTCATATAATCAGTTTGGCAAGCGCGACTAGGCCTAGCGTGTAGTTTCCATTCTCCAGCTTGTACTGGAATACACCATACGAGCTCCCAACGTATTGCTCTGGGTAGTTTGTAGCATAACCTTCCACAGGCTCCCTCGCAATCACAAAAAGGGCGTCTCCACTCGTACTAGCTGCAACGTGATATCCAAACACACCGGAGTACATCGGCCCCAGGGGGTGTTTCAGGACTTGACTCCGCTCCCAAAGACCACTCTCTTCCGATAATTGAAAAACGTCAATCCGCCCGGTACTGTGAAACCCCCCGCAAATCACGCCGTACGACGCGGTACTGCTCGTGTCATCTCCAGTGGGATACGAGCTGAATCTATTACAACCAGAACTGTAGGTGCCGGTGCTCGCCTGCTTGAAAAGGAAACCATATGTACCCGTGCAGTCCAAAGTGCTGCCCTCGAGATTAGAGGTGACGAGGGATCCCGTGCAGCCACAATAGCTCGCGCATGCACTCGCAGTATAAACAGAGGTTGTACTCAAAACAGTGGACCAAGTAACACCTTCGAAATACGTACAATTATTACCGAATTGCGACTCTGAAAATACCTCCGATGATGAGGGTTGGCTCATGAATATGGCGCTATCGGATATCGTGGCCGTTGCGGTGGCATAGCTGGACAAGAGGTCGACATCGTAAGATATTTCGAGAGTCTGGTAGTATTGAAAGGCCTCGGATGTCTCATTCCTCTTGAAAACTTCAGCCCGACCCCAGTTTAGTTCATCGTATGGCCCTGCACTGCTCGCCACGAGTCAATCTCCGTGAGCATCAATTGAAGAACCTCCCAAAAGACCCCCTGCGATCAAAGGCGCCTCCACCATCGTCGCCTCCTCGGCGAATTGGGTTGCGTGCACCGAGGTCGACGCTGCGGCAAGCGTCAACGCGCATGCTGCGAGTCGACGCATCATCACTCGAAGCCCGCGCCGTGTCTGATCGGTTGGGCGTTTTTATGTATAAGGAGTGCTGAATAAATAGATCACTGTAACATGGTTTTTTAAGTGACATTTCTTCTCACCAGAGCCGGGCCTCGGTATTTACCATCTCTTAATACTGTTTCCTCCTGCACGAGCAAGACACGATGACGCGTTTCAAGCAAGGCCCCAGACATGGTATGGCGAAGACGACAGGCCAGCCAAAGCAGAACCCGGCGGCGGCAACAGCCCCCGACGCCACCGCGGCGGTGCCGACGACCGCCACGCCAGCTTGCGCCGCCGGTTTCTCAGCGATGGCATTTCCGATTGCAGCGAACCCGCCCACGGGGCTCGCCGTCGGCTGCTGCGTTGGCGCCTCCGTCGGGATTTGTGTTGGGAGTCGCGTTGGTGCATTGTTTGGTGTATTTGTCGGTGCACTGGTTGGTGCTATACTTGGCGCATCTGTCGGCGCATCCGTCGGTGCAGCTGAGGGGAATTGCGTTGGCGTATCAGTTGGAGCATTGGTCGGCGCGTTTGTCGGTGCATCGGTTGGCGTATCAGTTGGTGCATTGGTTGGGAATTGCGTTGGCGCGTCAGTCGGTGACATCGTCGGGGCGGGCGTACTCACAATCGGCGTGCAAGTGTACGCGGGGATGATCGTGGGCTGGATGGGATTCTCGGCGCTCGAGTCAATCTGGCCGTAATAGTTGTAGGCCCAGCAGACCGTAGTCCCGTTCTTCATATTGAGACAGGCTCCGCTACTGGCGCTCCCTAGTGCCGCCACTGTACCGTCCTCAATCATGCCCCAGCCGATTGGACTGAGGTAGTATTGGTGCGCGCTCGCATCCGAGGAAAACAAGTCACCGTAATTGCTTCCGACGCCTCGCACGGTGCCATCTTCTGTCAATACAATAGTAGTGCCGCCGGTGATGCGGATACCCACGACGGGGTGCGGCATCCACGTCATTTTCGTCGGCTGAACGGCGCTGTCCGAGGTCGTCCCATCGGCCGTGAGTTGGCCATACTTGTTGTTTCTCCAGCACCACCAATAAGAATCCTCGTCGCGGGCGCACGCGACATATGTGCCGAGTCTGACTTCGACGAAAATGGAGTCAACATCTTGTATGTCCTTGAACGTGGTATAGGGTGTAGAAGAAGAAAGGGAATTAAGTCCCATCTTGTTATTGGTGTTGTATCCTCTGCATTGCAGTTTATTCGCCGACGTAACGACGCACAAGGTGCTGCCGTCGAAGTCCATATCGATTATGTTGTAGGCCATGTGCGTGGGCGTAGGGAGATAAGTTTCGCTGCTGGTGGACCAAAAATTATATTGGTTGTATCCCCAGCAATACAAACGGTTCGATGAGGTTTTGGCACATGCCTTATTATTGGCAAATGCAATTTTGTCAACGGTGGTATAGCGCAAGTTGCCTGCAACTTGCACCGGCGTAGTATACGCATTGTTGGTAGTTCCATCGCCGAATTTTCCCTGCATATTCTGCCCAATGGACTCGATCCTGCCATTGTCGAGCAGCACGTGCATTGCGTTTCTCGTAAAAGAAACAGCAACCGGCGTTGCACTAAACCCTGTGATGATCTTGGGGCTATCCACCGAGACCATGTCGCCCGTGTCGCCGGTTTGCATCAAGAAGCCGTAGGAGTCGTACCCAGCTCACGCGATTTGCCCGTCGCTGTGCTGAAAATTGCACGATACGAAGCTGTTGGTGAACGTCGTGGAGCAGGTCTCGCCGAGGATTTCGGGCTCGGTCGGTGTTGCAGTTGGCATTGCAGTTGGCATTGCTGTTGGCAGTGCAGTCGGTGTTGCAGTTGGCGATGCAGTTGGCATTGCTGTTGGCATTATTGTCGGCAATGCTGTTGGCATTGCTGTCGGCAGTGCAGTCGGTGTTGCAGTTGGCATTGCTGTCGGCAGTGCAGTCGGTGTTGCAGTTGGCGATGCAGTTGGCATTGCTGTTGGCATTATTGTCGGCGGTGCAGTCGGTATTGCAGTTGGCGTCACAGTAGGTATCGTAGTCGGTATTGCTGTAGGCGTCACAGTAGGCATCGTAGTAGGCATCGCTGTAGGCAATGCAGTCGGCGTCGCACTCGGCGCCGGCGTGGGAGGCTGGCAGTAATAGGCAGAGACTTCGACCGGAGCGACTGGAGTTTCTGCGCTCGGGTGTATCTGGTTATTCGAATTGTATCCCCAGCAGTATGTCGTGCCGTTCTTCATCTTGAGGCACTCCGACCCAGAGGCGAAGGGCGACATGGCCATGACTTCTCCGTCGTCAATGTAGCCCCATCCGATGGGCGCGATTGTCGCCGTCGTCGCAGTGGTATCTTCGGAAAATGCATAGTAAAAATTGGATCCAACACCGCGCGCCGAGCCATCCTCGGTGATGAATTGCAAGGTCCGACTTTTGAGCTCGTACGACGATAGCGGGTACGGCAGGGTCGTCATTTTAGTCGCAAGGACGCCGCCACTGGAGGTCGTTCCGTCGGCGGTGATTTGACCGTAGGTGTTGTCGCCCCAGCACCACAGATAGCCGTCGCTCTTGCGCGCGCAGCCGATGCCCATTCCGAGCTTGACCTCGGTAAATCCCGACGTGAGCCCCGTGACGGTCGTGAAACTGGTTGCGACGTACGTTGTCGATGTCTGGCCGGTGCCCAGGATGTAAAAACTGTTCGTGCCTCGACACTTGACGGCGCCGGTCGTGGTCACCACGCAGGTGGCTTGGCCATTGGTGGCGACATCGATGGAGTTGTAATTGGCGACGGTGGGGGAGGCCGCGGTCGTCGAGCCCACGCCGTAAAGTTCACCCCAGCAATACGCAGCCTTGTTCAGCGTCACCAAAGCGCACGTCGTGCCCGCACCCACAACAACTTTCGTTGCGGTGTAGCTCTGGATGGTACTGGGCTGCGCTGGCGTTGACCTTGATGTGGTGGTCCCATCGCCGAGCTGTCCCAAGCCGTTGTAACCCCAACATTCCACCTTTCCCGTATCCAGCAGCACGCAGGCATGCCCGGCGCTGGACATGGCCATATCGACGGGCGTCGAGCTGAATCCAGTGATGTTGACGGGCGACTCGACTGAAAACGATGAGCCGGTTTGTAGAAGGCCATAAGTATCCGCGCCCGCGCATGCGATACGCCCGTCGGTGTACCGCAAATCGCAGGTGTTTAGGTTGGAGGCTAGTGTTTTGGAGCAGGCCGATGCGAGGCACGATCGAGCATGTTCGTTTAAGATAGCGAGAAGGGCGGCCAGCGAGAGCACAAATGCGCTTCCCCGTGAGTGTGTGCGGTCGCGTTGACGTCTTGGCCGCGACATGGTGGTATGACGCGGCAGGAGGCTCCCGCCCTCAATCCGCACCCAGCGTAATCGCGCTGTACGCCGCTTTTCATTGCACAAGTCTGCTTTCCACTTGCACATACGTATCATGCGTGCATTCGTTTCTTTGTTTGAACGCGGCCCGGGCGCGGGTATATACCGCGGTCGATCATTTGTTGCATGCATTGTGGCATGTTGTTGCAGGTCACCGCGCCCTTGATCTTCGGCGACCTTAGAGCAGCGGCAGGACTCGCTCTCGCGACAGGCCCGATGCGCGTGGTGGCGTTGCGACACTGCCGGCGCTGGAGACCTCGACAATGACGTTATGGATGTCGGGCTTGACAAGAAGAAATGTTGGAGGAGGATACTGCCGGTGTTGGAGACCTCGACAATGACGTTATGAATATCGGGCGTGAGGAGGCTTCCATCGGATTAGCATTATGATCTCTGCTCAAACCAGCTGTGCTTGAAAGGATCTTTCCGCACACTCGAAGAAGCAATTTGGCGAGCGCAATTGTGCCGCTTATTTCCGTGAGAACGTACTCTCACAAATGCGCAGATTCATCGCTCAGATCGAGAGCCAGCACTTGGAGTGTCCGGAGCCCAGGGCAAGACTTTTCCAAAAGCACCTGAATGCCCTTGCAGCCGAAGCGTCAGGCTAGCTGAGCAATAGCAATCTGTGCAGCGAATTGAGGACCAGAGATTGCTTGATCCTGACAATGCAGGACGTCCTGAAAGCGAGCTCAAGCAGCTACCGCGGATCCAACGAGGCCGTTGAGAGAAGCAGCCAAGATAGCGTCGGCACTGTGAGAGCTCAGCGAGTGCAGCTGCCTCGAACAGAGAAGATGAGGCCTTTTCCAAGCATTGAAAATGCTGTCGTAGAAGCTCGAAGGGCGCAAAAGGTGCGAAAAGAGGCGATCTTGTCCTTGAAGCCTTTACTACAGGAGGACGCGAGGACACAGCGCCTTATCCAGTTCGCTCAGAGAGCAACGAGACCGGCATCATCGCAATCAGCCATTTGCGATGAACATGACAAGCCAGCGCGGCTGTGCGGGCGAGGTTCGTGCAGAGATTGAGGAGCGGGAGCTGGCCCAGCTTTCACCCGGACAACGTTGCCGAGCGTATATCACTTCGGAGGAGCCCGTGGAGGACTCGAAGCAATTTCTTACGAATGAATTTATACTCGATAAGGCGGAGCTCAACCACGACAGATTTTGCAATCTAGCCTCGCCGGCCTTCCTTCGGGTGTGACCCTCTTCAAGGTGGGTGAGACTGTGATTCGCGACTTTGGCCACTTCACGTCGATTTATCGCAAGGAACCTGACAAATGGGCACCACTCACCTTCCGAAAGCTCTATCCCTCGACCTCCAGAGCCCTCGGCAGCATCGTGAGGCGGTGCTACAGAGGGCCAAAATGCTTGGCGAATGTACCCACAGACAGTCATAGTCTTCTCAAAAATCCAGTATCACACCACCTACCACACACCACCACATGTCTCCATACTAGCCTTGATTTCTGATAGCCCGCATTTACCACATCATGACTTTGGTATGGTGTCCGGTGTTTGTAAATCGACCGGGGTGGTCTGGTAAATACAAAAAATTATGCATTTGGCGTGCTGGGCGTGTTCACACAGAAGCATGGACATTACGAAGGTTATGAAGGTTATGGAGGTTATTAAGTTACCAAGCTTGCTAAAGTTTCCAAAGTTTATAAAGTTACGAAAGTTACGAAAGTTACGAAAGTTACTAAGATGAGGTTGCCAAAGTTGTCAAAGTCGCCAATGCTCGAGCCAGCCTCCGTAGCAGCAGCAGTCTTAGGCGAGCCGCGCACGCGCGCACGTCCGCGCACAAGCCAGAGCCGGAGAGCGGCCTTCGAGGGGAAGCAGAGTGCGTTAGGCCCGAACACGCGAGCCATCGTGGGAGACTGCGGACGGGAAGTCTTTTCGGCGCGGAAAGTGGCCAAGACGCCGTCTCCTCCGCCTACTAGTAGTAGTTTCTGGCCGCGAGCGACTGCCAGCATGGCCAATCAACCAGCCCAGCACAGCCGCAGCACAGCCAGCTGGGTTGGTGCGACGCACCGTGCCACGCCCTTCTTCTCCTCTCTCTTCCTTGCGCCAGCGCGTGCCGCAGATTCGGGCATTTCCCCCTTCCCATCTTCCCGGCAAAACGACAGCCGCTGGAGCCGCCCAGCGCAGCACGGCCATCGTGGCAGTGGCGGCAATTTGCCCGACCAGCGCAGCTCAGCCTGGTGCAGTGCAGTGCAGCCTGTGCAGGCCCCGAGACATCCTACCACCCGCGGATAGATGGGTGCAGGCAGCCCTTTGCGATTCGAGGGGGAAAGGCTGCGGACAGACGGGCTCGCGCGACGTGTGCACGCCTACTTCTTTCTTTCACGCACGCGCAGGAGAACGGCCGCCAGCCATGCTGGGCAGCGGCTGCAGCCAGCGGCGTTGTGCACACGCGCGCACACACACACACGCACCCCGCCCCTTGGATTTTATAGGGAGAGAAGAAGAAGGAGGGCCTCGAAAAAATGCGCGGCACGCGCGGCGAATAATTCTTGTTTAACCCCTTCCAGCACAGTATCGTTTACACACTACAAGTCAACACGTGGCGCGAGGGAGTATTATGGAACTTTTATGCAAATGTCCCCTCTCGGCTGGAGCGAGGGCGGTAGGAGTTGCGCGCGAGCAAAATCGATTCGCTGCACGAGAGCGGAGAGCGAGGTCGAGGACGCGCAGCCGCGGGGGCGAGGGGAAAGGCGCTCGGGTGCGGGCAGCCGCGCGCGAGAAGGGGCGCGCGGTCGAACGAACGAAGAGGGCCGCGGCAAGTCCAGACCGTGTCTCTGTGGGACCGACCATGGTGAGGGTGAAGAGCTTGATTGCGCGCTTCAACGGAGGTCGCGTCGGCGGAGCGTACACGAAGGTTGAGGTGAACGAAGCCGCGCAGGCAGAGGCAGAGCGACAGGCTGATGTGGTGGACCAGGCAGAGGCGGAAGCGTACTTCGAACCCCCGGAGGTCCTCAGCGACCTTTCCGTCCTCATCGTACACGATCCCGTAGACGAGACCATGGCCGAGCAGCTGGTCGACGCGGTCCCGCCCCGCCTCAGCGTGCCCGTACGCACCGCGAGCACAGTTGACGAGGCAAAAGAGGAGGCCAAGGATGCCGAGGTCGCTCTTCTGCTCGTAAGCAAAGAACTAGAAGACAATTGGGAGCTCATTGAGGCCGTGGCAAACGTCCTCCCCAACTCAATTGTGCCCGTCCTTGTTGATGAAACTAAGGATACACCAGCGGACTGGAAGGGCGCGCTTGCCTGGTACATCCCCGGCGATAAATACATCAACTTTTGCAAGCCCACAAAGGACGCCGCTGATGAGGTGATAAGCGAAGCTCTTCAGGCGAAAGACCGTGCCGCAGGTGCGCCACGACACCGGAGCTTTCACGCCTTCCTCTCGCACGAGTGGGGCAAAGACAAACGGGTGCACAAGATGGCCATCGAACTCGCGTTGCGACTCCGCGACTACGGCATTGACGTCTGGCTTGATGCTGAGCAAGTGTCAGGCAGTATTCACGGAAGTATGGCTGAAGGCATTGACTCGTCCACAGTATTCCTCGTCCTCGCGAGCAAAGGGTACATGAAAAAGATCAACACAGGTGATCGGTCAGACAACTGTCTCAAGGAGTTTGAATATGCCAGCAGCAAACGCTCCAACCAAACCGTGGTTGCTGCGTTAGAGCCGGACATGGTCAGGCCCGCAACGGGGTGGACCGGCCGATTCAAGCTCGCCCTCGCAAGGCAAGCACCGGTGGATCTTTCCGAATGTTCGAATTGCAATTTTTCGGATAAGGCGATTGAACGTCTCGCCGACGCCATCAAGATGCGCATCGAGACCCCCGAGGCATCTTCGGACCTCACCCCTCTGATGTGCGACATCTATCCTCGCCTCAACCCGTGCAGCTCAGAGGCATGGGCCAAGGGCAAGGCGGAGAAGTTTACCCTCGGCACGCGGAGCTGGATCATCGACGAGCTTTGCGACTGGTATGACAAGAAACAGAGTGCCGTCTTCATTCTTGTGGGCGACGGCGGCGTCGGCAAAAGCGTCATCATGGCCGAGCTTTGCCACCGTGGAGGCGCTCTGAAAACTGACGAAGATATCGAAAAGAGCCAGGCTGATGAACGCACCGAGTCGCGCCGAAAGTCGTCACTTGTACGTAATCTGTGGCGTCGAAGCAAAAAGGAGCGCCAGCCTATCTCGGTGGCAGCGTACCATTTCTTTCGTCACGATGATGGGACCGCGGCGTCACCTGCTGAAGCAATTCTGAGCATTGCTTGGCAACTGTGTCAAACCGTGCCTTTTTTCCCTGAAGCACTCGAACAAGTAAACCTTGAGGGTCTTCGCGAAAAGACGCTGACGGATCTTTTCAATACAATTCTCGTCAATCCTGCAACCAAGCTCGGCTCTGACCAGATGCGACAAGTGGTCGTGCTCGACGCTCGCGACGAGTGCAGCGAGAGCGATGAGATTCTGCAAAAGGTCATTCGCACGTGGAAGGGCTGCCTGGCGCAGGCCGCGCGCCGTGCAGTGCGACCCCGCTCGTGCCAAGTGGGCCCTCTACGAAGGCCCAACAGTGCTGGAGCTCAAGGACGAAGAGAACTTTCGCGACATCGAAAAACACATCGAGCACCTTTTACGCGACAAGAGAGATATCGTGGAACAGAAAGACGTTGCTTCTTGCGCCAAGATTCTTACCGAACGCTCCGAAGGTCTTTTTCTTTGGGCGAGCTTCCTTCCCGAGACCCTGAACCGGATGCACGAGGAGAGGCGAGATGGACTGCTGACCTTGCAGGACATCTCGCACGAAGACGCTATTCCCAATGGTCTTGGTGGCATGTTTCACGAGTACTTTAAGCGTCTGTGGGACAAAATGGGCGGTGACGAGGCCTACCAGTCACTTCTAACTCCCATCGTGGCAGCGCGCGAGCCGTTGAGCGTCGAGCAACTAACCGTGGTTCTTGGGAAAACCAAGAAGAAGACCAAAAAGATCATTGGCGACGCACGTAATCTCTTGTACCAAGGCGGCGATGGTCGTGTGGCGCTCATCCACAAGCGGATGGCAGATTGGCTGCTGAATGACGACCTGAGCGGAGATCTTGGCGTGGACATTGAAGATGGCCATTTTGCCTTGGCCAAATACTGCAGCAGCTCGCGGAACGACGTTTTTTCGCTCCGTCACGCCGTCTTTCACCTCGTCAAGGGCGGCGAGCGCGCTGAGGCTTTCGAGCTGCTGAATGACTTTGCATGGGTAAAGAGCGCCATCTCTGTCGGTGACGATGAAGCGCAACGGCGCGCCACAATCGGAAACCTCATTCGCGACTGCGTCGAACTCGACATCTACTTTGCGTCCGAAAGTGATACGCCCCGCTTCCTGAGCAAAGCAGTGCATGCCCTCAGCTACGATCCCAACGAGCTTGCGTCGCAAGTTCTGGCCCGCCTTGGTCACGACTCGAACAATCCCTTGGCACTTGGTCTACAAACGCCTGATCAGCCATGGCTGGAGCCTACTCGCGTCACTCTTGCTCACCCCCGCGACCCCTTGCTGCACGTGTTAAAGGGGCACTCTGGTACGGTCATGAGCGTGGCGATACAGGGCGACACCATCGTGTCTGGGTCCGAAGACAACACGGTGCGCATCTGGAACGCTACGTCGGGCGAGGAGCAGCACGTGTTGAAGGGGCACTCTGGTTGGGTCTACAGCGTGGCGATACAGGGCGACACCATCGTGTCTGGGTCCGATGACAAGACGGTGCGCATCTGGAACGCTACGTCGGGCGAGGAGCAGCACGTGTTGAAGGGGCACTCTGGTTGGGTCACCAGCGTGGCGATACAGGGCGACACCATCGTGTCTTCGGACACCATCGTGTCTGGGTCCGAAGACAACACGGTGCGCATCTGGAATGCTACGTCGGGCGAGGAGCAGCACGTGTTGAAGGGGCACTTTGGTCCGGTCAGGAGCGTGGCGATACAGGGCGACACCATCGTGTCTGGGTCCGAAGACAACACGGTGCGCATCTGGAACGCTACGTCGGACGAGGAGCAGCACGTGTTGAAGGGGCACTCTGGTTGGGTCAACAGCGTGGCGATACAGGGCGACACCATCGTCAGTGGGTCCGGTGACAAGACGGTGCGGATCTGGAACGCTACGTCGGGCGAGGAGCAGCACGTGTTGAAGGGGCACTTTGCTTGGGTCAGGAGCGTGGCGATACAGGGCGACACCATCGTGTCACAGTCATTAAAAGAAACTCTTTACTGGAACGCTCGAACGGGCGAGGCAATCAACGCGGATGAGGCGGAGAAATCGACTACATCTGGAACAAACACTTTAGTGAACGTTGAGAACGGAACGTACGTGAAGCTTAGCGAAGGCATTGGCTACACGACGGATCACCCAATTTTCAGAACAACTCGCCAAGGGAGTGTTTACGTTATTGGCGACGTTAGCGGGATGGTACACATCTTGCATGTCCAGGGTATCGACCTTGAGACCTAATTATATGGCTTTCCGCTACCGGAGCCATGCCTGCGTGGGCGACCGACCTTAACTGCTTGTGATCACTTACTGCGACGCAGTAGTAATATCTCATTTATAAACTTTTGCTTTTCATGTCTAACCTTCGTTTCTTCGTTTCTTATTGTTGCACGCGGCGCAACAAAAAGGGACGTGCTGCGATACGCGGTTGATCTCATGAAGCTTTATTGGCATGAAGAAATAAACGACGGGAAATGCAACAGCGGCAACAGGCATCACAAATTATCTCCGATGGGATAACCACAATTTGCGAGGTCAGCGCACGTATCTATTTGGTGAAGAAACTCTTCCAATCGGTATTGTCTCGCGAATCATCTAAAAGAGACTAGCGACACTTACCCAGCCATGACGACAGCATGAAGACAGCCACGACGACAGTGGCAACTAAATTTTCCGTCCACCCACCTTTTCGAGTGTCGTCGTCAAGTGTGCTTCATCATCAAATCGGCATTCCTTCCTTCAAGATCGGTGCCGCAAAGAAGTTTTGGCTGGCATGAATGAGTGAGTGAGCCGTGCAAGAATTTTCACGGCGATACGACTCAAAAGAATTACAAACATGGACATGGCAGCACGACCTGCGGAGGCTGATTGGGACGGACTTGCTCTGAGCGCCTCGAATTCTTGACTGAACTTGACCCATCTAGCCACAGCTAGACTCAAGTTCCGTCCCAGCCGCGACTCTGCCTCTCATTCCATTGCATCAACTGCTACAAAAAGCGCCCTTGGCTGATCAAACCCGTAAGCGTGATATGGCTCAATGACCCATTGGCACTGGCCTGAACAATGTCCTGAAGTTGACAGTGAGGTCGGCGCACGTCTGCCACATACCTATTGGAAGAAGCTGCTTCGCCTTCGCGCTGCTGTCTTGTCTGAGTATGCCAAAAAAGGCAGAGCAACACTGCAGGCGACAACGGGCTTGACGATTTGGCATTGGCCCAGCACGCACGCCTCAAAGGGCACAGCTATGCATGGCGCAGCGCATGACGGCGGTCCTCCTTGCAATGCGTTCTCTCTGAGCTGGGACATTGTATTGTGCGTAGGCCTTTCGCTCACTGCGCGTTTGACACCATGATTGCAAAGCGAGCGGTCGTGGCCGCATCGACTCGTTGACCTGTACCCTGCCTGGTCGCCAGCGTCGGCTTATATACATCAACTTTTACAAAGTATAAACTTGCAGGTAGCATAACTGCGCGCTTGACACGACGCGTGTCGTAAGCGCTCACAGCGTCTGGGACGCTGCGGTGGTCATTCTTTCTTGCTTGCTGCTGTTCAATCCAATGCTCAAGTCGCAGGGCAGCGCGAGGCAGTCTTTTCGGAATGCGCGTCTCCATCGATACAGCCGCGTCTCGGCCTCCCCGCGCTGCGCCTCTCGTTGCTTGTGCCGCCAACACCCGCACGCGTCTTCGCTGGCTCGATCTCCAAGTTGCTCCCAGCGGCGAGACTCTGCGCCGAGCACTGTGATGAGCGTATGGGCACCGCGAGGCTTGCGACACCGTCCGGCAAGCACGCGCATCAGGGCTGCCTGCCCGCCTGCGCGGCGGCGCCTCCGCGGCGTCTTGCAAGGCGATGATCGTCTGTTCGTCCAGTTAGGGTCGAATGTGCCAGAAACGCACGTATCCAACAGGCTTCCTGGGTAGCTTCCCTCTCATCACGCTGCATCGCGGCGGCGCGGCGCGGCGAGGCGAGGCGAGGCGAGCTGTGGCGCAGGGCGGGGTGGCTGGCGCAGGCCGCGCGCCGTGCAGTGCGACCCCGCTCATGTCAAGTGGGCCCTCTACGAAGGCCCCGGGGCCCAGCCCGCCCTCGCGCAGTGGCTCGTCGCACGCGGCGCAAAGCTTGAGTGACCGCGGCCGCTGCGAGCAGCCCGACACGGCCCAGTTGCTCATCGAGCGCGGGGCCAAGCTTGAGGCCGCCGAGCGCGACGAGGTCCTGCGCCAGCCAGAGCAGCTCCAGCAGGTCGTCGAGCAGGAAGTCCTCCGCCGGCTGCGAGCGCATGGCGCTGCGGAGCGGGATGGGCCGCCTCTGCACGGCGTCGAGGGAGGCCAGCCGCTCCACCAGGCATGCATGCAGCAGACCACCAACAGGGCCCAGGCCGAGGCGCGGGGCCCAGGCGCGGCTGCCCGCGACGCGCTCGAGGCGCGCCGGGTCGTCCTCGAGCAGAGCCGCCGAGGCCTGCGCCACCACGGACAGCTAGCTAGCTCCCAGTCGGGCAGCGCGCGGATGGCGGCCGCCGCCCGCATGGCGGACCTCGTGCCGTTGATGATGAGCACTGCCAGCGCGACGAGGACCTCGGCCCTGGCGAGCGGGGCGGCGTCGCGCAGCCTGGCCGTCTCCGGCCGCAGCAGCGCGAGCGCGACCGGGAGCAGGCGCTCCAGCTGGTCGCGGAGGGCGAAGCGCCGCCGCAGGGCGCGGAGGGCGAGCAGCACAACGAAGTCGCAGCGGGGAGACTCTTCGCGCTCGCGGAGCACGAAGATGGCCGCCGTCGCGATGTCCAGGGCGTCCTCGGGCAGCATCGTGCCCGCGGCGCCCTGGCCGGCGCGCAGCCAGTGCATCGTGAGCGCCGTCACGCACTCGGGGCCCCGCCGCATCGCCTGCTTGTAGCGCTCGAGGTAGCGGCGTGCGCTGGGCAGCATGGCGCGGCTCGCATGGCGGGTCGCGACGGCGAAGAGCGGCCCGAGCGAGGGGTCCCCTTGCGCGGCCAGGGCGCGGTAGAAGCAGAGGTGCATCTCTGCTGCGGCCAAGGCGTCGGTGATGGCCGCGAGGTGCGGCGCCATGTGGACGTACATGCAGAGCCCGAGGCGACGCGTGCGCTCGGATACAAGGCAGCCCGCCGTCAGCCGACAGCTGGCGACCCCGCCCAGCTCTTCTTGGGCGTAGAAGCGGGTCAGAATGGCGACCTCCTCCTCGTTGACCGGCACGTACGTCCCGCTGATTGTAGCACGCAGCCGCACGGCGCCCTCGACTGCGATACTGAACCTGCGCCTCACGAGCGAGAACATCGCTCTGAGCGGCATGCTCGTGCCGGGGTGCTCGCGCACCCTCTTCCGCATCTCATCTGCCGCGTGCTCTAGGTTGGCCGCCGACGTTCTCCAGCTTTCGCGGTGCGCCTCGCTCGCCGACGCGACCGAGGCGGCGACGAGTCGTCGGAGATCCGCCGCCTCGGCCTCTATGTGCGCCGTCAGGGACTCGCAGTACACGTACACCTCCTCGTCATCCAGACCCAAGAAGTCGCCGTAATTCCTCGTCGTTGGCGCGGCCGTCGTCATCCTCACGATGCGAGGCAAAAATAACACCAAGGCGAGACGCGCGTGCTTTCTATGTTTGGGTCTCTCCGCAGGAGTGCTCTGCGGACCTCCCCCCCCCCCCCCCCCTCGGACCGATCCCCCCCCGGATTACCAACCGCCAACTGCCTTTCCCCATTGCCCCGAGTGAGTTAAAGGCAGATCCGAATCGAACGAAGATGGAGTCGGCAATTTCGCGACTGCTGCTACTGCTGCTGCTGCTGACGCGAGCTGCTGCTGCGACGAGCGGCGGCATCGAAGACCGAGTCATCATCCGCAGCAAGGTTTGCTCGTGCGAGAAGGTCGCCGACGTCGTCGAGGAGTTGCGTGCAAAAGAGATCGAGCAGGGATTGCTCGGCGTCTCCTCTGCGCGCGGCACACGCGGAGGCCGCATCGGCAAATCATGCTACACCATCGTCGAGGCCAGCGCCTACGTGAAATTGCAGCTGGAGCTACACCCGTGCGTCGCGTCCGTACAGCAAGATGAGCCGGTCCAAGAAACCGGCTACTTGACGCGTCCCACCATGATGCAGCAGTTCGCCAACCAATACTCGAGTGCCGGCGAATTCAACCCCTCGCACCGGGGCAAAGGCGTCAAGATCTACGTCCTCGACACCGGCGTTGAGGGGGCTCACGGCGAGTTCACCGGCCGCCTCACCACTGGCTTCTCGGCCATCGACTACGGCGCGCACCGCGACGAGGACGGTCGCGTGCTCTCGAACCCATAATACCCACCTTACATTGACAGCGACAGTCATGGCACCTGCGTGGCCGGCGCCGCCGCGGGCGAGCGGTATGGCCTCGCGCCGGGAGCAACCGTCATTTCCGTGCGCGTCCTCGCCGGCGCGACCGGCTCGACCTCGGACGTCATCGGCGGACTCGTCTAGGCCATCGAGCAGCAGTCGCCCTCCAGGTCGGCCATGGTCGACGAGACGGCCATCATCAACCTCTCGATCTCCAGCCGCGGATCGGCCTTGGACGGGCCCGTGCAAGACGCCAGCGATGCAGGCCTCATCGTAGTCATTGCGGCGGCAAACTCGAACGTGAACGCGAGCGAGTTCTCCCCACAGCGACTCGGCGGCAGCGCCATTCGTGCATGCGGGCTTGTGGTGGTCGGGGCGCTCGCAGCCTGGTCATCCTACGCGCTCGCCGGCTACTCGAACTTCGGCGACCGCCTGGATATGCTCATGTCGGGCACCGTCGTCTGCGCGAAGCAGGCAACCACCGACGACTTCTACGTCGGCAAGACCGGCACGTCATACGCAGCGCCGCTGGTCGCCGGCATCTTGGCGGCCTTTCTGGAAAAGAACGAGATGGGCAAGTGCGCGGCGGTCGATGACATGTTCGACAATGCGCTGTATGGCCTCACCGACGTGCCCGACGAAAAGCGAGACGGCACGCCCGACATCATCGCCCAGCTGCCCTCCGCCCTCCGCGCAAGCACGCCCTCGCCCACCGCCGCGTGCGCAACCTTGACGCCACAGCGCTCACCGCAGCCGGCCTTCACGCTCCGCGCCGGCGAGGAAGTCACGATTCGTTCCGCCGAGACATTTCTCACCTACTTCGGCAAGTGGACAGGCGCCCACCGCAAAGCGCCGCGCGACCCCAGGCGCCCCGGCAACTGGCAATGCGGATTCCGCTTTGCGCTCAGCAAAGTGATACGACCCAGGCTTCTCCGCACGTCCCCGGCATGGTCCCCGCGCACCGCCTCGCGCTTCGGGACCAAGCGGGCACCGACCTGGGTGATCAGGGCCACGTCCAACACAACAATCTCCCTCTTTTACGTCGACGGGGAACGCTGGGAGTTCATCTCCGAGGGCGTGCTTCCACGGCGCTGTTCGCTCCCCCTCGCCTTTGACGTCTTCGACGCAGGAAGCGCCGTCGAGGTCTGCGCCGGTGCCCCTCCATTCTTCCACTGATCGCAAACAGGCACGCGGGGATTTGCTTCAATGCTCACAGACTCGATAACAAAGATATTTCGTTTATTTTTTTTTCGCTGAGAGATTCATAATCTCTCGATTAGAAGAAACCCCCGCGTAATTTTGATCTTGCGTCTTTGGCAGCGGAAAGTGATGGAAAGCGCTCGCAAGTTCGCTGGACCGCCCTCGGAGCGCCTTGCGCTCGAAGGATATTCCGAACATTTTAATTGAATGCGAGATTCCAAATAGCCCAGCATGCCTCTTCTTGCACTTGTTCGCTTGCGGGATGTGCGCGCATGGCCGCCACGATCTCCTTGCCCACCTTGAGCTCTTGGCCAAGGATCTCCTTGTTGCGGGCGTTGACTGCGAGATTCCGAATAGCCCCGCATGCGTATCTCTGCACTTGTTCGCTTGCGGGATGTGCGCGCATGGCCGCCACGATCTCCTTGCCGACCTTGAGCTCTTGGCCAAGGATCTCCTTGTTGCGGTCGTTGTTGTATGCGAGATTCCGAATAGCCCCGCATGCATTCTCCTGCACTTGTTCACTTGCGGGATGCGCGCGCATGGCCGCCACGATCTCCTCGCCGACCTTGAGCTCTTGGCCAAGGATCTCCTGGTTGCGGGCGTTGACTGCGAGATTCCGAATAGCCCCGCATGCGTATCTCTGCACTTGTTCGCTTGCGGGATGTGCGCGCATGGCCGCCACGATCTCCTTGCCGACCTTGAGCTCTTGGCCGTTGCGGGCGTTGACTGCGAGATTGCCAATAGCCCCGCATGCATTTTCTTGCACTTCTTCGCTTGCGGGATGTGCGCGCATGGCCGCCACGATCTCCTCGCCGACCTCGAGCTCTTGGCCAAGGATCTCCGCGTTGCGGGGAGCGTTGTATGCGAGATTGCCAATAGCCCCGCATGCATTTTCTTGCACTTGTTCGCTTGCGGGATGTGCGCGCATGGCCGCCACGATCTCCTTGCCGACCTTGAGCTCTTGGCCAAGGATCTCCTTGTTGCGGGCAGAGTCATTCGCGACAACAAATACAACCCCACATGCTGCGGCTTGAAGATCTTCATGTGCGCGGAACGACTGAAACATCTCAATCAAAATCTCGCCGAGCCCATGCTCTTGGATTGCCGAAACGCGAAACGGCGTTGCCGACGATTTCCCACTCAACGCAAATCGAAGCACCCACAAAGACTTTGCTAGCGCATCGGGGTCTGCGCTCTCCACTAGAATTCGCTTCATGTTCGAGATGATTCCGCGTGAGCGAGCCTCGGCGCGCAACGTATCACCATTGTCCGCACCATGCTCAACCTCAAGAATTTCCCGTAGGGTGTCCAAGGTCTGGAGAAGATTTTCTATGTTCTCGGACAAGTCACGGACAAGACCTTGCACGAGCTCGATACTTGCATCTTCGGGACCGCTGCGAAATCGCGAAATCGCTAAAACTAAACCTCGGATGATTCGTGTCGATCGACGGACATTTGTACGACTTTGAAAGGTACTGAGAATTTCGGATGCACGAGGGCGGTCTTGTGGGTTATGCTCCCAGCATCGTTTCATGAGCCGCACGACCCAAAGACGAACGTCAACCTCATCGGAGATCTCGGGTCGGTCTCCATTTAAAACTCTTGTTTCTAGATCCGAGACCGAGTTTACGCTCCGAGCAAACGGCGATTTGCCATGATAGATCTCCCACATGACGATACCAAAGGAGTAAACGTCCGCGCGCGTTGTCCATCGTGCAGGTGCTTGTAGGACTTCGGGGGCCATGTACGCAGGTGTCCCTACTGATGAAACGGTGTTGGCGATACTGCTAAAGGTGTCGAGTTGTGTGGCAAGCCCAAAGTCTGCTAGCTTGATGAGACCAAGGTCGCGGCTAAGAAGGACGTTGGCTGGTTTAAGGTCACGATGAACGACCATGTTTCCATGGAGGTACTCCAGCCCGCGAGCCATGCCGCGGAGAATGGCTTCTTTGTCGTCAAGGGTCAATGCTAATGTCGCATGACTCTCGGCCTCATACAAGAGATCGTCGAGTGACATGTCGCACTTGTCCATGACGAGGTGGAAGCGGTTCCGCAGGATGCAGGTTCCGAGCAGGCAGACAATGTTGGCGTGCTCGAGGCCGGTCCAACTCTCAGCTTCACGCATAAGGGCTTGCTGCTCTTGAAATTGCATGCGGCGACCATTTGGCTTGACACGCTTGATTGCAACTTCAACTTCGGCGCCATCGTCGCGCTTGAAGAGGCCCAGAACAACCTGACCAAATTGGCCCTCGCCGAGAACCTGCAAAGGGGCCGAGATGTTCACCCGCTCACTTGGGAGCGAGGCGGCCTCGGCTTCTTCGGCCTTGATGAGATTGACCGTTAGACGCTCTAGCGCCTGACGCTGACGGCGCGTGCCCAGCTGGCCTTCGAGTACCGCGTCGATATCCACGTCCGGGTTTTCCTGAAGAAAAGAGACGACTTCTTCTGGATCGTCGTCGAGGAGACCACGCTCGTGCAGCGCTCCAAGCACACGGACTAGGTCGTCCCGTGCATCTTCCTCGTCGTGCGCGTCTTCGCCAAGTGCCGCGGCGTCGTCCTGGGCTTGCTGCGTTTCCTGATGCTGGCGAAGCTGGAGGTCAAGTTGGCAGAGTTGGAGACATGTCTGAAGATGCTGCTCGGCCTCGCGCAGAGACTGGCGAATGGCTCTGGCTTGAAAGAGAAAACGCGCTCTCGCGGCAAGGTTACCCCTCGCGCTCGCGCGACGAGCATTGTCGCCAAAGTACGGCCTCAGGAGGTCGAGGACGTCGCGCAGCGCCGCTTCAAGTTGTGTCACGTTGATATCCGCCTCGCGCAGCTGCTCGAGGTGCGCCGCCAACCTTGTGAGTACAGCTTGGAGGTGTGCCGCCTTTCGTTTGCATGCGACGGCATCATCCAGCAGGGCCGCGCCATCTCGGGCAAGCTGCAGCACGAGCGCCACGCCGGAGATCGCGTCCATGATTGCGAACTCGCTGCACGTGCGGGGCCCACGCGAGTGTCTGTCTACAGTACCATGGTCGTGTTTTTATTAGAAAACATCTAGTGTACATTATCATGATATTGTTTTTAGTAGAAAACGTCTAGCGCACACTCTCGTTCTCCACGAGTGATCGCGCCTGGAACCTCGACAAAGCAGATGGGCGCGATCTTCTTCATTCGGCAAAGCGCGGACGCGCGCGAGAGCGGCGACGCCAGTACGTGCAACGACCGGAGCGAGCGGGCAAGCAAGCAGGCAAGTCGGGATGGGGAGGCAGCCGCCGACACTCCCCGCGGTGACGTGCGATGCCGCACTCAAGCAAGCCACACAGCTGATCCAATCGGCCCTTTCCGCGAGGGGCCTCGAGCTCGGAGGCGATGCGCGATGGCGGCGCCCGGCGCGTCGCGAGCAAGACCGCCCCCGCGAACCTCGCTGCAGCGGACAAGGTGAGCGAGAGTCGGAAAGCAGCGCAAAGTATCTTCGCGCCGGCGGACGAGGCCTCCGAGCTCGAACAGAAGAAGAATGAGCGCGACGACCACGAAGCGAAGGCCTGCGGCGGGATGCTCTACAACGATGATGACCTCGGCTTCGACAATACGACCAAGGAGTTCACGGAGCGTCTCCGCATGTTTCTTCGCTCGGAATCCACCGAGGGCCAACATGCGCGCCGCAAAGACCTGTCCGGGCTCATGAAGCGCATCGTCGCGCAGATCAGGCTCGAGTGGGAAACGGATCAGCCGAACGCGGAACTGGAAGGGCGCAAGCTGAGCAGTGCCCTCGCCGGCGCCTTGGTGGAAGCGTGCCAGCACCAGCCGAAGGTCGAGCTCGACGTCATTCACGCAGCCGCGGACGATGGCGTCCCGGAGGCTTTTCTTCTGATCGCAATGCTCGAGAGGGAGCTTCCTGACAAAAGCAAGGACTTGTTCGGAGGTATACGACAATTGCCCCCCTGTTGCCGGGAGCGACGACCCTTACGCGCGCGATATTTTCATTGAGGCGGTTTTAATCATCCTCGACGCCATGGAGCCCATCTGCAATGATGCGAGCGCCGCTTGCAGCCGCGACGTGCGGGACGACCTCATGACGGGCACCCTGCAAGCCACGTTCAATGCACTCCTGGTATGCATTGCCAAGGAAGGGGGCGCGTGGGAGGACATGGCCGGGAAGAAGAAGATTTCCCACTCAATGCGCTCCTGGTATGCATTGCCAAGGAAGGGGGCGCGTGGGAGGATATGGCCGGGAAAAAGAAGATTTCCCGCGAAGATGACTTTCCCCCAGCTCAAGATGTCCCCATTTCGGACATTGTGGGAAACACGAACACGCAAAGAATCCCTGCCCTCAAGACCTGTCTCTTGGCACTAGACAGATACTTCCGCAGGGATATGACCGACCCTCCGCTCAATGCGGCGGCTCCGCGATATTCCAACTTGTTGCTCCACCCGAGTTTGAGTGTTCGCGAATGTACTTTCACAACGCTAATCGATTACGCCAAAGTCGAAAAGACGCGAGTCGATACTGAGCACGGCCATTACGGAACGCGCGAACTGACGGCTCGGCATACGTATAGGTCGAGCCGTGCGCTGCTAGCGAGCGTACTCGAAGACAATCGACATGCCGCCCTCCGGGTGGCACTGCACCCACGCATGCCGGACAGCACAAAGGAGTTCGCTGTGGCTGCGATGGCTCTGCTGCGAGATTCCAAGATGGAAGAGTTGCCGGCGACGCCGCCCTTTTTGCGCGAACGAGCGCAAAAAGAGAGTTTTATCTCGTCACCGGTGGTCGCGCATTGCCTCGATAAGTACCACGAGAAAGTGAGTGAAAAGGAAGGTCTTCATCACGAGTCTGCCGTGAGAGCGGCCTCCTTGCGGAAGTGGATTCACGCGCACTGTAAAAAAAGGCTCGGGGATTCGTACGATAGTTGCTGCACAAGCGCCGCCGCCGAAGTCCAAAACGCGCCTTGGCTTGCGCACTACCGTGTGGTAGAAGGAGCTGCTGCTGCTGCCAAGGCCAATGGAAACGATGGCGGCAATTGCCGAAAAGAGATCGGGGCGCGGCCCGACCGCATCGAGAAAATGATTCGAGAGCCGCGGGTAGAGAGATTTACGAGCTCAGAAGAGGCGGGGGACGGGAACTGCAGTTGGCCTTGGCCTACAGCGTCCACACCGACCGATGATCTGCACAGAGTGAGTGAATTCACGGCAAGATGGATTCTGAGTGAAGCATCTACTCCGAGAATACGACGCATTTTAACCACCTTGTTTCTTAGCGTTTGGGCACGATCGAGAAAAAGTCGGACTGCCATCGCTCGCGCAAGCTCGCCCACGGATTGTGTGCGCGGCCTTCTGACATAGGGTGTGAAATCTTGGAGTGGCGTTGGCCACGCTGTCGTATGAAAAAATGGAGACTTGCCCCGTCACATGATGTCATATCCTGTAAGGTTTGAGGTTGACGATGGCGAGCTGCCAATGAGGTTGCAGTGAAGCGAATTAGCGCGTCGCCAGAAATCGTGAGAAAAAGAGAAAGAGCCTCGCAAGAGCCTCGGGAAAGAAAAAATATTTTTGGAAGAAAATTATTTTTGGGGGGTTGCGCAGAGATCCGTTCTCTCACCAAATTACCGCGGCGGCAGTGAGACTTCACAATTCGTTCTGGAGAACTACACTACGTAGCAAAGTTCACTTGCGCCGGATGAACACACTCACATAGATATATAAATACATACGCGCGCGCGCGCACAGCCACGCGTGCCGAGTCATATCCGGCGATCGAGAACTGCCTTTGGTGGAGACAGGAAAGAGGGTCAGAACCCCGAAAGGTCTTGCTGGGCGTGACGAAAGTTTGCGCGAGCGGCCTGGGCGTTCGCAATCGCATTGTCGCTTGCCTAGTCACTCGTTCGCTTGCAGAGCTCTGCGTCAAGAGGTGCGTACGGAAGTAAACCTCTGGCTCGACGCATTTTGCGCCAAAAACTCCACCTAGCGAGCGAGATGCTTCGACCGCCGCAACAAGCGTCGCCCGCGGCGCACCCGGCATTGCCAGGAACCAAGGCTGGAAAAGGTGTCTTACCAGCCCCTCCCGGACCAGCACCAGGACATTTGCGACGTGCAGGAAGTATAAATATGGCAGGCTTTCAGTCGCTTCTCGACGAGCACAAAATTGGCATGGGTGAGGTCTCCGTCAAGGAAGCATACCAAGTCTTCAAGCGAATTGAAAGTCAGAGACAGCGTAAGAGTCTTGAGGCAAGTCCCGCGGTCGTGCTTTCACTGATGCAAGATCAACTCAAACTCCTGCAACATCGGCGCGGCGAATCATTTCGTTCAATGGCATCGTCCTCGACACGCTCCATCATTCCACCACCACCTTCGCGAACATCTTCAGCCTCATCTTTGGCCCCTGCACTGCGCGACCGGTCCGACTCCCAGACCTCGATGCTGCAGCGAACACCATCGGTAGGTTCAGCGACGATACGGCTGTCGCAAGATCGCCCACCCGCCTCACGGCGTCCGAATTGGCAAGACTCCGACTCGAGCATGATTGTCGAGGAGGCACGCGCTGGACTCGATCAGGCCAGACAGTTAATGCGTGGGCTTCAGGACGCGTCTTCGTCGCCAGATGGTCGCAACCGTGGCCGCGAGCAGCTTCCGCCGCCGCCTCAGCTTCCGCCATCTCAAGATCCGCCCGCAGAATCGCGGGATGCCGCCCGATCTCGAAATCTCGCGCGGCGCAACTCGGAGTCTCAGCTCGGCGCAAATCAGATCAAGGCTCCAGGATTCTATAACGAGCGGCACTCTTTGAGCCATTCACCTATTAAGAAGAAGCCCCCTCCCCCTCGAGTTCCGCCACCTGCGCTGCGGAATTCTCGAGCCCTCGCAGATGCCAGCGGACAAAGGCAACAGTCTTCCAGCGCGCTCGCGCCCCTTACCAAGCAAAACACCTTTTCCAAGCCCCCGCCTCCGACTGTAAATGGATTTGTGGGCACTAACCCGACGTCGGCCGCACCTCGGAGGGGAAAGGACGAGAGAAAACGACAGGAAAATAATGAGGGCGAGGACGAAGAGGACGAGGACCAAGAGGGCCTGCTCGACTTTCGTCATTCCCAAGAAGGTGAGCATACAAAGCAAGCTAGTACCCCGATTCACTCACAACGTCAGGGTAGTGTATCAATTGGCCCTGCCGAGCGAGAAGCCTTTAAGCTGCGAGAAAAGCTGACTGCATTAGAAAATCAAGTCGTGCGTGAACAAAACGAGAAGGACCGTCTTCGAGAACACTTGCTGCAGGCACAACGAGAGCTGCACATTTCGCAAACCAACCTTAAGGAAGCAGAGGATAGTTTGGGCGCGATTCGCGAGCGAGTGGCGTCCAACGAAAAGGCCCTTGCAGACCAAAAGGAGAAACTCAAGGCTGCACATCTCGATCAAAAGGTGGGTGCACGAAAATCAAGGCAGCGATTTGACGCAGCCATTGACTTTATGAAGGGATTGCTTGTGGAGACCAAGTTTGAAACGCTCGTGCAAACCCTCAAATCACGATTGCGCATGATTGTAGGCGCCGAACGCGCGGAAATCTATGTCGTAGATCGTCAGCGTGAAGAGTTGATCGCTTATCGTGAACGCACGGGAGCACGAAGGCCTCAACCAAACGGTTCGAATCTGTGGATGGGAAGGTTTCCCATGGATACGGGCATCGTGGGTAGCGTGATTCTGGACAAAACGATGCAGGTTGTGCAAGAAGTGGAAAAGGACGTGCGCTTTGACGCGCTCGTAGACGGCATTGGGTCAAACGGTGTACGCTCTCTCGTTGTGTACCCGATTCTCATGCGGCAAGAAGTTGTGGCCACCGTAGTGGTTGTGAATAAGCTTTCGTCCAATGGACGCGTCGCTGGTGATACGTTCACGACGCAGGACATTAGTGCTGTTCAAGACTTTGCGACGCTCACTACCCTCGTTTTTCTTCAGCAGCAAATTGGTAAGACGCGTTCGGCCTCGTCTGCAAGTCTTCGGCAGCTGAACGCCAACGCTTCGGATGCCGAAGAAGAGTCCGATGATGACAGCCATCGGTGAAAGAACATTCCATCCCACTTTGGTCGCCACTGCCATGGTGACTGCCTTGCCTTGTCTTGCCTCGCGATGCATTTCATTGCATTGAACTGAGCTGTAGCCTAAATAGGAGCGCGTTGTGAGCTGCTAGTTTTATCTTTCTTCTTTCTCTTTTCTAATTGCTAGTTTGCGTCGGTGGAAAGCAGCTTTTCCGAATTCGCGTGAGCCGTGTGCTTTGTTGGGTCCTTGTAGCGGCGCATGTCGAGATTTTTAAAGTACTCAATGGTCTTTTGCAAACCGTCACGAAGTTGCACCTGAGGCTCCCAATTTTGAAGATACTTTTTTGCCTTTGTAATGTCCGGACGACGCTGCTTGGGGTCATCGTTAGGAAGTGGCATGTAAATGATCTTGCTCGTCGATCCAGTGAGCTCCACGACGAGCTCGGCAAGCTCTTTGATGGTGAACTCGCAAGGGTTGCCAAGATTTACCGGGCCAACCGTTTCCTCCTGGTTCATGAAGCGGACCATGCCCTCGATGAGGTCATCGACAAAGCAAAAGGAGCGCGTCTGACTGCCGTCGCCGTAAATGGTGATATCACGGCCCTGCAAGGCTTGCATGATAAAGTTTGACACGACGCGGCCATCGTACGGATGCATGCCGGGGCCAAAAGTATTGAAGATACGGAGAACCCGGATGTCAACATTGTTCTGGCGGTAGTAATCGAAAAAGAGCGTTTCGGCCGCCCGCTTGCCCTCGTCGTAGCAGGAGCGCACTCCGTTTGGATTGACGTGGCCCCAGTACTCTTCAGGTTGTGGACTCACGTTGGGGTCGCCGTACACTTCGCTGGTCGACGCTTGAAGAATGCGGGACTTTGTGCGTTTTGCGAGGCCTAGCAGGTTCATGCTGCCCATAAAGCTCGTCTTCATGGTCTTGATTGGGTTGTACTGATAATGAACGGGTGACGCTGGGCACGCTAAATTGTAGATTTGATCCACTTCTGCATGAAAAGGCTCCGTCACATCATGCCGAACGAGCTCAAAATTGGGTTTGTCGAGAAGATCTGCAATGTTGATGCGTTGGCTCGTAAAGAAGTTGTCGAGACAGATGACTTCGTGGCCCTCCGCTACAAGTCGTCTGCACAGATGCGAGCCAAGAAAACCGGCCCCGCCCGTGACGAGCACGCGCTGGAACTCTGCCGGCGCGCCGACCGTACCCGTGGCCATAGCGCTGCTGCTTTGGCTGCTTGCTTCTGCTTTTGCTTTTGCTTTTGCTTTTGTTGCTGATGCTATTTTAGAGAAGACTAACGTCTTGATCACGTGCGGCAAGCAGGCAAGAAAACAAGCAAGGAGGCAGACAGTTCGTTCGGTCTGGTAAAGGGCAAAAGGCGAAAGAAGAGGGGGTAAAGGGCGCGCTTCGCTCTGCACGTGCACGCTCCTTGGCTGTCAGCGGCTTGATCTGTTGGCCAAGTTGTCTCACTACTACTACGTCTTGTCATCCTACGTCGACTAACCTATATATACCTATACTACCAAGTAGGCCTAGTATACGTAGCAAAACAAGATTCTCGAGACCGCACCAAGGCATCGGGCTCGATGCTGACAGCGAGAAGCTGGGACATGAAAATAATAGAGTCTGGTGTCACGAAGATGATGATTAGACACAAAACATGGCCCGTTTCCTTTTAGACGAGAAAGCTAGAGTTTGTTCCCGGCGACCACTGCTGCGGGCTGCTTTGACGCATAGCATGAAGGCTTGCAAACTTGCGACGCAAGGCGAGCTCGAGGAACTCGCCGTCCGATCTGGCACGGGAGGGACTACGCTCCTGAAGCGGTGTCCGCAAGACATGACGAGATCTACCAGGACGAGATTGCATGGCTTTCGAAGGCGTGCCTCCCGGAGAACGATCAATTGTGGTCTTACGGAGGCGAAAGCTGACTTTCTTGTTGCTCGAGTTCTTGCAGTTTTCCTTGTCAACAACAGAGGGCGTGCTAGGTCTGAGCTTGACCTGCTGCAATTGCTCGAGGGAGAGAATCGCACCGGGTGTGTTGCCGCGTGCTCGGGGCGGGGCTTTGGACCGTTGCGGCGTGGCACGCAGCTTGATACCCTGCAAATCTGCAAGCGTAACGACGCCACGGGCCGCACGTTGTGGCGTTTTGGCAGCGAGGGAAGACGAAGACGAAGACGAAGCTTGCTTTAGCGGCGTGGACTTCAGCTTGACGCCCTGAAGATCCTGGAGCGTGATAACGCCTCGACTCGCGCGCTGAGGCGTCTTAGCGCTGCTGTTGTCGTTGACAGATGCACTGGCAGTCCGCAGGCGCACTTGCTGGAGTGCGCTTGCGGAAAATGCAGGAGTTCTTTTTGGTAGGCCTGCCGTAGACTTGGTGGCAGCATCTCGTCCTGGTGCTGTCGCTGCTGCTGCTGCTGCTGCTGCTGCATCAAGACCCTTCGGGTCAACTCCATCCTTGGTCATTGCTTGGTCAACAGCGGATCTGGGTACACCGAAGCTAAGCATGCGACGATACTTGGCATAAGCCGGGTCCTGGTTGAGAGAATGCGATGATGAGGTGGCACAGGCAGAGGCGGAGGTGGACGAGGCGTTGGAGGCTAAAGACGCGCGAGCAGGGGGCTGATTTGGCGGGGCCGACGGAAAGCGCGAGGCTACTTGGTTTGCTTGTGCGGAGGTTGTCGCCGCGGCATTGGCTCGGACAAGGTCCTCGAGCTTTTCAAGTCTAGTCTGAAGGTCAGTGACCTGCGTTTTGAGCAGCGAGACGGCACTAGGGCGGCGAAGGGGCTCCGCAAGTTTGTCGGCACGAGCACGCACGCGCTCTACGAGACTGCGCGAGAATTCGGAGAGAGACTTTAGTGCTGCGAGTCGCGCAAGAGCACTTTGTTCGCGCCATGCAGAGACTTGAGCTTGGACGGCTCGCTTGAGAGCCGCAAACTTGACTTGCACCGATTCATAGTCGTCTTCGCCAGCGTCAATGTCGCTTGTTTCTTGCGCCATCGCCTCGGCGTGGCGCGCGGCGGCAGCCAGCGTCTTTCGCGCTTTAGCTTTACGGGTTTTCGCGACTCGCGTTTTCGAGCATCTGGCCTTGTCCGGAGATTGCAGAACTTTGAACGGGTTATGGTTTTGCAACGCCATCCTTTCCCTTTGGCGGCTTTGCAGCAAAAGAGCGGTGCCGGTGGAGGCCCTTCGCGCACGGGTTCGTCCCATTTTCTTGCTCTTTTGCTTTTTTGCTGGCTTGCTGCCGATCAGTACCGCTGACACGACGCCAGGCCGCACTTGACCTGACGAGACAAGTTGGGCAAGACGAGATATCACGAGGCGAGGCGAAACAAGACGAGGTAGCGCGCGCAAGCTGAGGTTGTGATGTTCGCTCGTGCGCAAGCTGCTACTGGTCTGGCCTGATATTGGTTGCTTCTCATCTGAGACAGTCTCTCGTCAGTCTCCGTCTCTACTAAGGCTGGGCCATCACTAATGTGAAACGGTTATTCCGAGTCTCCTGTAAATAGGGAACCAAAAGGGAGGGAGAAAAAGAGCGCATCCAAGCGTGCCAGGCAGGAGGACGCGTAAAATGCGCGCTCATTCATGGAGGTGGAGCGATGTAGCAAAAGTAGAGCGATGCTTGACGACGTCCGGAAAGCTAAGAGCAATAATGCGAATCGAGAATAATAAACGCAAAGGGCAACGATATCGATGAAAAGTTAGCTGTAAAGGGGCGAGCGAGGCCCAAAAAAGGTGGGTCGAGCGGTACAGAACATGGGACGAAGCGAAGCGTTACTTTGAGACACTTTTGGTCAAAGCAGCAGCAGCAGCAGCGAAACGAGCGAGAGACTGACTCTTGAAAGGTCGCGCGCGTCGTCGACTCACTTTTTGCTCTTGGGGTTGCGCGGTGGCGTGGCGGGCCGTGCGCCGCCGGCGCCGCCAGCAGCGCCGGCGTTGCCACCGTATGTGTAGCGCGTGCGTTTCTCTGCCGGCTTGAGGATCTGGAAGGAGCACATAAGAGTGTCGTCGACGCTCATCATGGCTCCCGCATTGTCAAACTCGCCGCAATAATTGGGCGCGCTAAAGAGCGTGACGAGCGAGCGCTTGGCAAAAAACTCATAGCCGTCCTCGACGACCTGGTGCGCGCGGCAGACGAGGTCGAGGTCGTGTTTCTTGAGGAAGATCTGCACCACGTCGGGTCCGAACGTGAAGGATACGCCTCGGTCGTTCTCGCCCCAGCCGAGAAGATCCTTATCCGGGTCTGCCCACAAAAGGTCGCAAACGAGACCGGTGTCTGGGACGTCGGTCGGGCGCATGACGCGCTTGATCTGGTCCATGGTGTGAAGGTCCGGCGAGAGGCCGCCATGCATGCAAAAGATCTTTTCGTCGATGATGGCCGCGATGGGAAGACAGTTGAAGGCGTCTGTGAAGGTCTTCCATAGCTTGATGTTGTATCTGCGCTTACACTCGTCGTAGAATCCGTAGATGCGGTTGATGGACGCGCTCTCGTGGTTTCCTCGCAGGATGAAAAAGTTTTCCGGGAACTTGATCTTGTACGCGAGCAGAAGACAGATGGTCTCGAGGCTCTGCTTGCCGCGGTCGACGTAATCTCCGAGGAAGAGGTAGTTGGCTTCCGGGGGGAAGCCGCCGTACTCGAAGAGCCTGAGCAGGTCATAGTACTGCCCGTGGATGTCGCCGCAGATTTTGATGGGCGCTTCGAGCTCCAGCAAGATGGGCTGGCTCATGAAGATTTCCCGTGCGTGCACGCAGAGGTTTCTGATTTCCATCTCCGTCAGAGCGACATGCTTGCCGGGCCGCGCGCCGCGCACCTCGAGCAGCTTGTCGATGATCTCGTTCACGTTGAAGGCGTTGCTGGCCATCCTGGCGGGCAGCCGGCCGGGGCCGCGAGCGAAAAGCCGCGCTGGCTGGCTGGCTTGCCTGCCTGCCTGCCTGACTGTCTGCCTTGTCTACCTGCCTTTCCGCGCCGAGCACGAGCACGAGCACGAGCACGAGCGAGAGCGAGAGCGAGAGCAGCTGCTGCTCGTGGAGGGAGACGGCGAGGCGGCCTGGCCTGGCCTACCTCCTGGCCCTACCGTACGCGCGTCCGTCCGTCTCGGGCGGCGCGGCGTGCGCGTGCGCGGGCGCTCGGGCGCGGGCGCGGGCGTGCG
>KN805371.1:996333-1012291 GCA_000818945.1 Schizochytrium sp. CCTCC M209059
CGCTCGCGTCCAAGCCAGTCTGCTGCCCCGCGCCGCGCCCCGCGATCCCGCCGCGCGCTCGCGTTGGCGCTCAGCCTCGCTCGCGGCACGGCTTGTGCCGCCGGCCGCCGAAGCGATCGATCGATCGATCGATCTACTTCTGCCCGCGCCGCGCCGAGAGCCTCGCGCCGCCAGGTCGGTCCCGCCGCGCCGCCGCCGCTCGCGCGCGCCGCCTCGACTCCGCCCGCGCGGCCCCGAGGTCCTCGCCCGCGCGTCTTGGTTCTGCGCCGCGGATATCGACTCGGATTCGGGCTTTGCTGGCGCCCTTTTGCGCAGGCCGGGAGACAATGGATTGATTCCATGCTCCGCATTCGCGCTGCATTGCATTGCATTGCAGTGCAGTGCAGTGCAGTGCAGTGCAGTGCATGGCGATGCTCTGCCCTGTGGCCGGGAGATCTCGTCATCGTGAAATGATCAGAAGCATCATCGTTGGCGGCGGCGGCGGCGTCGACGGAACCCGCAATGGAGGCGTCGCGGCGATCGGCGGTGGCTGGCGGGGAGAGAGGGATGTGGTCGCTGTCGCCAGCAGCCAGAAGGAGGGCGGGACGACTTTGTGATGAGGAAGGCTGCGAGGGCAGGCTGGCTGGCGATCGCGAGCGTTGGGCCGTGTCGTGCTGGGACATTGTGGTGACTGACCATTGCTTGCTTGCTTGCTTGCTTGCTTGCTTGCTTGCTTCTGGACGGGGCCAGTCAGTCTCCAATGTGCGTTCGTTTTCTCCCGGAAATACTACGGTGGTATGTGCCGGACACCAGCCAGAATCTTCTCCGCTCTGGTACCGAAGCCAGCGTCTGATTCGTTGCTACTTCACCTCACCTGACCGCCCAAGCTGGCTGGCTGGCTGCTGCTGCTGCTGCCGCTGCTGCTGGCGGCTGGAGTGGCCATTGAACTCTGCCAGTTGCCTTTCGTTGCAGCATGTTGTTCCGCGCGCATCCAACTTACACGAGTACAATCCTCTCCATCCATGTGTACTATCCGCCCACGTTTGCTCGTCCTTCTCCACCGTCGGTCGCCTTGTCTCTCACCGCAGCTCTTCCCTTCCCCATCGGACCCGCCTTTGCTCGCCAACAGCAACGTCGCCTTCATCGTCGCCTTCATCGTCTCCGACGCCGCCGCGGGCTTCGTCTTCTCCCCCGCGGGGCTCCTCGCAGCACCAGCAGCGAGACGTTGCGGCGTCACTGGTCCGCCTCGCGCGTGCCGCCTTGCTGCCGTACCCGACCCCGCACAAGTACATATACCTTCTGGTACAAGGGTGCGCGGTCCGGTAACACCCGCGCGGCGCGGAGGGCCCGTCCCGGCCTTGTGAGGCGGGCGGGAAGGAGGAGGCGAACAAGCAAGCAGAAGGAGCTGCCGCGCAGACCCGCATTGAAACCCCGCTCTCAGCGCGTGCCGCCGGAGACCTCGCGGCGGGCGCGGGAGACGAGCAGCGCGCGCCAGCGGCGGCGGCCGGCGCGGAGCGGAGCGCAGAGAACGGGCGCGCGCGCGGCACGGACGGGCGGGGAACTGGCGTCGAGCGCGGCGCGGCTCTGCGCGGATTGGGCGGCCCCGGCGGGGTGGGTTTGAAAAGCCGGACAAAGCAGAGCCGGCCAACCAGTCAACCTCCGAGGACGAGGAGAACGACGACGACGACGACGACGACGACGACGGCAAAGGCCTGAGTTTGCTGCTGCTGCTGCTGCCGCTGCTGTTTGCGTGGCGAGACCGATTTCGCGTCAGCGTCTACGCGTGCCGCGTGCGAGCGGCCACGGAGCCAAGACGAGCAGCGTGAGGAAGGAGCGCGCGTGATCAGAACCCGGCAGGCACAATGGATGGCTTTGTCACGTCGTCCGCGGGGAACTCCGTGGGCGGCGTGACGGCACTGCGCGGCGCCGAGGCGTGCCGCGAAGCGGTAGACATTCTGAAAACATACTTTGTTGATAGCGAAGAGGACATCCGGAAACAGGTGAGCATCGGCACGGGTGTCGAGGCGGACAGCGCACCGGACCCTTCCGTCGTCCGTTCTGTCCTCGGCTGCGTCGACGAAGATGGCCACGTTCAGGCCGCGTCTGTTTGCTTTGAGCGCAAGATTAAAGCCGGCATCTCTGTGGTAGAGATTGTGTGGTTTGCTTCGCGCGACAAGGGCAACGGCTGGGGCGCAAAGCTCTTTCTAGGGCTCGTCGAGGCCGCCAAGGGCGTTGGCACCGATGCTATTCTGACTACAAGTACCAATGCGGCACTTCGCTTCTGGTTGTCGCGAACAAACATTCGCATTGCTGACGCCATCCTGCGCAACAAAGACCGCGCTGGCGTCATGGACTTTCCCTCGCACCTTGGCTTCCGCCTCTCTCCTGCGCCCACGAGCACTATTATGGAACGCTTTTACGCGAGTATGCTTGTCCGCAATCGGAAGGGCCGCATCGTGGGCGATTTTGAGGGAAAACCCTACTTTTATTGCGTCAACACGAGTAACCACGTGTGGTATGTTCTCAATGAGAATATTCACATCAAGTCCATTGTGCACAAGACGCGTCCTGACATGACGCCGCAGCCTTCGCTGTCTGCTTCCGCTTCTGCTCCGTCTGCCTTGGCTTCGGTCGCCGGCGGGGAACTGAGCAAGAAGGCTGCCAAGCGGCGTCGTCAGCGTGCTGCGCGCGCAGCTGCGCGGGGTGGACTTCCCTTGCCTCTTCGCCCTGTTTCCATGCCATTCGACCCTCTTTCTCCTCTTGACGTCGTCGATAGTCTCGCGCGTCAAATTGATGACGAGGCGTCGCTCTGCACCGAGGGTGAAGGGGACGAGTATCCCACTCCAGCATCGACACCGTCTCTGCCATTGTAAGGGAGGAAAGCACAATTACCTCCGCCGCTAATACCATCACCGTGTCGTCTTTCACGAGGTTGCTGGTTCACTTGTTCTACCTTTGTATTCATTCATTCTGCTGCGGGCGCGAATTAGGGCGCACCATGCGCAGAATCACATCACTATATTTCTGTTTTGCTTCTTTTTTGTCATTCGATTTTTCATTGATTCCAAACACAAAGACGACCGCACGTTGCAACCGACCAACAGCAAACTTCTTTCTACGAAGATAGATTCTTTCATAAAAGTATCGCCACCTTCTGGTCAGACAATTGATGATAGCTCACATGAACGTTGCCAGAAAGAAAGTAATGAATATAAATTTCCCCCTTCCACCGCCTCCCCCCCCCCCCCCAACATTAAAAAAACGAATCATGGCACCATCGAGTCCTCCCATGTCTTCACGCCCAAGCACGTATTCATTCTTTACACGCAAAAACATTTGCAAAACCTTACATACATGTTCTCAACAATGAAACGAACAATGACAAATGACGATGACAAGGAAGATGACAACCAAGAGAAGAGAAGGCGCGGCCCGCGTCCCCCCCCCCCCCCCATCATAAGCCGCTTCAAGCTGCCTTGCCCCTCGACGGCCTATTTGTGCGCGGCGCGCCTCGACCGCGCAAGGCCCTCAAGTAGCCATTCGTAAGACCCCCCTAGCCAGAAAAAAGGCCGAAAAGTCGGCGGCCCGAAGCCACGGAAAGCCACCTCGCGCCAGCAGTTGGCGAGGTATCCACGGCGGCAGGACAAGCTCGCGCGCGCGCGCAGAGGCAGACCGGCCGGAGCGCGCCCACCCACGACTGACGTCCCGCGGAGGCCCGAAGAGTACTTCGCGTCGACGACCTCTTGCGCGACCCCGACGGCAGATTGCAGATTGAAGAAGATGGCAGAGACCACCGCGACGACGACGACGGCAGCAGGCGAGGAGGCGCCCTTCAAGATGGTGGAGACAGCGCGGCAGGGGGGCAAGATGCACCCCGTAGTACTCTTTGCCATCCTTGACCACTTTATTCACCGCAACGAGGGCCAGCAGCGCGTCATCGGCACTCTCCTGGGCACGAGGACCGCAACTGGCCAGCTCGTGGTTAAGAACTGCTTCCCCGTGCCGCACGTGGAGCAGGGCGATGAGGAGGTGGCCGTGGGCAAGGACTACCTGCAGCAGATGCTTGACCTTCACCGCCAAGTCAACAGCAACGAAGAGGTTCTCGGATGGTACGCCACCACCCCGGGCCAGGGTGTCCTCATCAACCAGCAGAGCTGCCTAATCCAAGACTTTTACAGCGCCGAGTGCGGGGACCCCCTTCACGTCGTCGTCGACACCTCGCTCGCAAACAACGTGCTTGGTGTCAAGGCTTTTATGAGTGAGACCGTCAAGCTTGGCGAGAGCGTGCTCGCGGCATCCTTTGTGCAGCTCAAGGTCGAGCTCCAGGCCTCAGAAAAGGAGCGCATTGGCCTCGACCTCATGATCAAGGCCTCCAAGAGCCGCTTCGATCAGTCCCAGCAGCTCCAGGACTCGAAGCAGATCAACACCGAGGTGGAGAACCTCGAGCAGTCCATGACCCGTTTGCTTACAATGCTCGAGAACGTCTCTGCTTACGTTGATGACGTTGTTGCCAAGCGCAAGACTCCGGACTACAAGACCGGCTCAAAAATTGCCAGCGTCATTTCCATGGTCCCGCGCATCGAGCCTGCAGTCTTCGAGAAGTCCTTCCGTAGCAACCTCCAGGATCTCCTCATGGTTGTCTACCTTTCGAACCTGACGCGGACACAGCTCGCCGTTGCGGAGCGTATTGCCAAGACCTCGGCCGTCTAAAGTGCGCTTTCCAAACGAGCGAGATTGCTATTCATTAGTATGTACTGGGACTGGACCCCCGCCCCCTGAGCAGCGGAGCGCATGATTCTTGCAAGCTTGCTAGCTTGCCCATGCGTCTCGCTCTCTTTTTTCTTGTCCTCTCATTGACTGGCTGGCGTTTTCCTTGAACAATCAGCATTTGTCGCAAGTTATATTCGCCGCTTTCCCCGGACTTTCTTTTTCTGTTTCTTTTCCCTTTCTTTCTCTCTTTCTCTTTGTCTCGATTTCCTTTCGGTGAGGCGGTCATTTGCATTCTTGCCCAACGCTCGATTGCAAAAAATGTCCATCCTTGAGCAAACTTGTCTTTATCTCCATCTTCCTTTTCTTCTTCTCTACAATGTTAAAATGGAGCGGTCGAGCGATACAAACACGATGTTGGGTTTCTTTATTAATTTCTCTCTCTCTCTCTCTCTCTCTTTTCTTTTTCTTTCTCTTTCTCTTTAAATGGGCAGTCTTCGCGTTTGCGCTTGGCCTGCAGGTCGTCTCGGCTTCGCTCGTCCTCCATTTGTTTCCTTGTGCTCTTCCACGTCGCGCTCTGCATTATCTGCGTCTACTTTTCCACGGGGTGACTGTGTTTGGGAGGGCACAGACGCGGTCTCATTTGTCTCTGGGCCAGAATTCGAGTCTGCAAATTCGTCGTCGTTATCGCTCTCGCTATCTTCTTCGGGAACCGCGCCAAAGCGCGATCGCGTCGTGCTGGACTTGCGAGCAAATTCGCTTTGTTCTCCTACAAGACGGGACGCACCTGTCCTCTTCCCATGGCGATCGCGAGCACTCTTGTTCTCGAGCAAATCTTCCTCTCCCTCGTTGTCGTTATCGTCGTCATCATTTTCTTCTTCGTCGTCGTCGTCCTCGTCGTCGTCCTCCTCTTGCGCGGCCTTGGCCAGTTCCAGCTGGTCCTGCTCGCCCATCAAGTCGGCAATGCCTTCAAGACCTTGGACCTTGGCCATTGTCTGCGCTGCAATCTGCAGAGCCTCTCGCAACGTATCAAGCTCATCGCGCTGTGCGCGAAAATTCTGCTCCAAACGCTTGTTTTTGTCCACTTCACGTTTGTGTGCCAAGTCGGCGCGCTTCGCCTTGAGCTTGAGGGCCTCAATCTTTTCATTGAGCGAACTCACCTCCCCACGTGTGCGCGCGACTTCCTGTTCTTGTGCCAAAAGTGCCGCATTCACCATGCGCACAGCACGCCAGAGGCGAAAGACGTTCAAGAGACGTGCGGCTGTGGCCCAAGAAGCCGTCGAAAGGACACCGTAGAACATGATCCCCACCAACATCATGTCGAGAGAATATCCAAGGTGGGCGAAAACTTCTCCTCGAAAAGCCACGAGAATGAGACCAATCTCAAGCGCATAGGCCAGGAGCGCCATCCCCGACTGGTACTCGAGAACCTTGAGAAACGGCGTTTCCCACCCCTTGGCGTCTGCAAAAAGCATATAAAACGCGCTCAGAAAGTCAACCACAATCAGGACAACCAAGACAAACTGAAGCTCTTGGGTTTGCAGCATTGCGCCGAGTCTTTCGAGCAAACCTCCGGGAGATGAGGAGGACGAGGGGGACGACGACGACGACGACGACGACGAAGATGAAGCGAAAGAAGAACCCTTCTCTGCCTCATCAGACATGTCTTTGTTCTTGGCTACACGATCATCCTGGGGAGCCTTTTCGCCGCTCTGCGCAGTGCTCGCGTTGCCAGCACTTTCGCGCTCCCGTGCCTGCATTCTCCTCTTTTACGCGGGTCTATCCAGATCAGTGGGCTTGCGCGGGCGAAGAAGGTCTATCTCTCTGTCTGGAAAGCCAAGCCCTCGATGGGATAAACAGCTTGCAGATCCCACCCCTCTTTCTCCTTGAACCAAGTAAAGCTTCGGTCTCTGCCTCCCACGGCGCGTGTAACGACCCCTCGCGCACGAGGCCCCCTTCGCCGCAACTTGCCGCACTGCGATAGCCCCGCTTCGCTCTCTCTCGCGTGCGTACGTGGCGCAGAGAATCGCATTCCGTTGGGCCCGTTGAGCGAACGAGGCCCGATGAAGGGCTGCGCAACCCAAATTCAACAGAAGGAAAAATATCGGTTACGTAAGAGCGCGGTCGCCGCTCGCGGCGGCCGGTGCGACTCGCCTGCCTGACTCAGAGGCAGCCAGTGAGTGAGCCAGCCTCTTACTACTTGGGCTGATCATGAATTCGAGTCATTTCTGCTCATCCCACTCTAGAGGTTTGTGGGCATGCATGCCTGAGAGAGGTGAATTTATCAAATGAATAACAAGAGTGAGCTGGTCATGGGATAAGGCCACATGCACGGACGAGGAGGTGTGTGTGTGTGTGCTTCGATCATCATGATGTGAAAATGAGTGAGAGAAGTTGCCGGATCTAAGCAGCGAGCAACTTTGGCCCGGACCGTGGGGTGGACGAGCGCGCAAGTATTGAAGCGATACGGCCACGGCGCCCTCGTCGTGCATGGGTCAAAGACGCGCAAGTAGACCGGTTCGGACACGAAAGGTTCGCGCCGCGTACGTGTGCGTGCTGCGGCTTTGTGGCTGGCCGCACAAAACGCGCGTGCGTACGCAGACTCAACAAGGAAGACATGTCCACCAGCTTTCCTGCTCTCGATGCCTCAGGACGAGATCCACAGACGCATAGCAGAGACGGAGAGCGTGAACGTGGCGAGTTCGCGCATACATCCCCTTCCCGGCAGAAACAATATCTCGGCAACGCACGGCATAGCCTGCAACGAAACCAGCTCGAAAAGCAGAGCTTCGAGCATCGCAAATTACATCACTTTCCAGCCACGTCTCTCATCACCCCTAGGGAGCCTGCGCCATCCACACATCGACGACAACAGCGCGCTATTACTCAGCAACCAAAAGGGAACAACCAGAGCGTCTTGTTCCCAACCAAGGCGTTGCCCGCGACACCAGAAGCGTCGGTATCCTCACGATCGGTCTTTGGCTCAACATCGACTTTGACACGACGACCGACCTTGAGTGAGGATCTCCGTCTTCAATCTGCCGAGCTACAAAGACTGCAAGAGAACCTCTTGTCTGCGCAACAGGAACTTCGGGAGAAGGAAGCGCAACTCTTGGCCAAAGATGCAGAGTCACGAGCGCGCAAGGACGAGGTTCGAAAGTATCGCGATGCAGCGCAAGGCAAGTCAGCAGCTCAGCAAAGAGTCAAAGAGCTCGAACGAAGCTTTCAGCGCGCCGAGCAAGAACTCCAACGTGTCCGAACGACGCTCAAACTCACCACCAGTCAGCTCCAACACACGCAGAGCAGGCTGTCGCAGCGCACGGCTCAGCTTGAGGCCCAACTAGCCCTTGCCAAAGAAAGCGGAGCAAATGCGCAAGAGCAGGATCAGGAACAAGGTCTCACCGACCAGCAACGTGCGCACGAGCTTGCAGGAAGGGAACCTGTCTCAAACCAAACGACCACTGAGAGATCGAGAGCAGCGTCCCCCGCAGCTGCAAAGGCCAAGACAGCCTCTCATCAAGTAGGCCTTATCGAGGGACGCACTTCTGTTGCTGCTGCTGCGGCTGCTACTGCTGCTGCTGTGACACTAATTTCCGATCCCGAGCTCGTTCCTCGCTTACGAGCATCAGAAGAAAGAGTCAGCGGCCTCGAAGCTGAGCTGCAGAAGACACGGGCGTCTTTGCACACAGCCGAAGAGGACTATATCTCTGCTCAAAAGCAGAACGAGCTTCACGTGAGCTCGCTCAAGGCTCAGATCCGAGCCAAAGATGACCAGCTCAAGCAGCATTATCAGTCCATCAAGCAAAAGTCTCTTGCAAAGAACATGGAGAGCAAGGAGCTTCGGCTTGAAGTGCGACGACTTCAAGCTAGACTTCTTGACATGGAGTCGCAAATGGGCACGCGTCTCAAGGTGACAGATATAGAACGCGAAAAATCACGTGCCGCTGACGAAAAGGCGCTCGGTCTGAATGCCGAGCTCGTCAAGGTTCGCGAAGCAGAGAGGCGAGCGCGTCGAGATGTAGAAAAAATGGCCAGTCGTCTCAGCGCAGAGTGCGCCAAGACCACCTCTTTATCGGAGCACCTTAACCGCGCGCTTGAAGAGTCCAAAGTCTGGGAAAAGAAGTGCGCCATGCTTAGCGAGCAAGAGGCTGAAATCAAAGCTGATCTCGAAAGCGCAAACGCAGCTCGCGAAGCCACGCACGCGGAGCTACAATCAATACGTGCCGAAGTTGAAAAAGCGCAAGCATCTCTTGCGAAGGAGCAGCAGGTTGCACAAATGGCCGCGCAGAGGAATAAGGAAATTCACGCCACCGCACTTGCTGAGCACGACGCAAATCTTGCCAAGGAGAAACAAAGCCTCACCGAGGCTCTTGAGCGTGCGAAAAGGGCCCAAAGAGCGGCCGAAGAAGATCGCGCAGCATTTGTCGCCAAACTCAATGATGCAAAGTCTACGCAAACCACACTTGAACGCGCGATCACCGATGCGAGGGCCGAGGCGGAAGCTAGACGCATCGAACTTGAAGATGCGCAAGATGCGCGTCAGACTCTCGAGCAGGAGCTCGAGGCAGCTCGGAATCTTGCAAGTTCCCTTGAAGACGCTCACAAAGAGGAGCAGCGCCGCACAGATGCGACGCTAAAGGCGTTGGCAAACGCTCAAGAAGAATCCGCAGCGTGCACGAAAGCCCTCGAGAATACCCAAGATGATCTCGCCAAGGCGCGAGCTGAGCAAAAAGACCTCGAAGAAGCTCGTACGCGCGAGCGAAAAGAGTTTGCCCTTCAAGCTGAGCAAGCCGCGGAGCAAGCCGCGGAGCAAGCAAAGACTGCCGCAACACGAGAAGGAGCACATGCCCGCGCAGAACTCGAGAGTCGCGCGATGGCAGCGTCGCGCGACGCAGCCGCCGCAAAAATCGAAATGGAGACGACGCGCCAGGAGCTTGATCTCGCTCACCAAGAACTCGACAGAGCGCGCCAGGAAATGAAGAATGCCCGTCAGGAGTACGACGCATCTCTCGAACGCATCAGCGAAGAAAACAAATCCTCTCTGCGAGCCCTACACACACGCGCAGAGTCGTGGCGTGTCAAGGCTGAAAATGCGGAAAAGGCGCTCGAGCGGAAAGAGCACGAGGTCCGGCTTGCACGAGGAGAGCTTGCTCGACATGCTTCGGAGCTGGAGCGCCTCGCTGAACTTCAACAACTCATTGAACGCAAAAGTGAGCAAGAAGGTGATCTGCGTGGAATCCTTTTATCTGTAAAGGAGCAGCTCGCAGCGCATAAGGCGCTCTTGAATTTGCGGCTCCTCCTCAAGTCGGCCGAAGCGACCGACGCCGTAACCCACCTAGAATTTGCACGTGTCAAGGAAAAGAATCTCGAGCAGCAGCTTCAGGTTCTCGTGTACAATGTCACAGCGTGCGAGTCCCACATGGCGCAATGTGATCCCATTGCAACCCAAAAGCAGCAGCTCACGCGCACGCGACGCCTCGAGAAGCTGGAGAGCCAGCTCAAGGAGTCTGCGATGCAGCGCGACGACTATTTGCGTACATCGCAGACGAACCGTGACCGTCTGTCGCAGCTTTTGCGACAGGCGGAGACCAGACTCGCGCTCTCCCAGTCCGAGACCCTTGGGAAGCTTCCTGAGAATGCCAAGACCCTTTGGGCGTAACCAGTGACGTATAAATGGCAGATCTGTCTCAAGAATTTGGACGACCGAATTGCAAAGAGGTTTATGCTTACGTGCTGCGGCGCACTGGCTCATGAACACGAGTATACATGATCGGTTGATCGACCAATGTTCCAGTTTTGGCCGGCCTGCCCAGCCCTGCCAAGTTGCAGATCAGGTCAAACTCGTAAACGATGGAGAGCGCCGGGGACGCTGTGGCACGCGGCCTCCAAACGCGGTTGGCTGCGCTGCAGGCGCGAACAGAGACTCTCGGCGCGCAGCAGCTAGCGGTGCTGCGCGACGCCTCGAACTGCCGCGCAGATCTTGCCGTGGCGCGCGACGTTTCGATGCTGCAACGCGTGGAAGAGACTTTAGCGCGCTGTCCGGAGTACGAGGACCGCGTGCGCAGGCTCGCAGAGCGCATGCGTGCTGTAGACGCGCGCGCTGCGGCCCTTCGGGCCAGAGCTGAAGCAGCACGCGCCGCGATCGAGGCCTCGAAGGCTCGAGATGCGGTGCGTCGGCAAGAAGAGGCTCGTCTCGACGAGCAGACGCGGGTCGACGGCGCGAGCAGACCGCAGGCGCGCCCTGCCGTCCAAGCGATCAGGGTCTCGCACAAGGCAAGCCACAAAAGAAGAACCGCCGAGCTGTCATGAACTTTTTACAAGGTCGAAAATCCGAGATATGAGCACGACGAGCGTCTTGTTGGAGACTTGCTTGCGCGCCAAGGACGTCATACATTGAAATTGTAGTTATTCAGGAGAACTGCGGCTGGAAAGAGGCTGGCTCGGCCTTGCGCTTGGCCTTGATGGACCACTTGTCTCGTTTGACATCGACTTTCAGTGGTGCCCAGTGCAGGCGCTCTGGGTCAACGCGCACACCTTTAAGCGGAAACTTTTTTAGCTTTTCGCGTAAAAAGTTCTCGTCGACGCAGATCACGTGGCGACCGTTGACACATTTAGTGAGGCCGAGAAATTTGAGCGCAAGAACCACGTCCTCGGTCTTAATTGACGTGTGCTTTGTGATATCAATGACCGAGATGGCCTCATTGTTCATTTCGAGCAGGGCCTCGAGCACGGCGTGACACCAGTATGACCGGTACGAAAGCTGCCCAAGGTCACTGAGGGGCTTTTCCGGGGATCCCACCTTTTCCTCCTTTTTGGATAACTCGTAAGAAAATGAAATGAGAAATTTGCCGTAGCCCTTGCGCTGGTACGGAGGGAGAGTGAGGATGCACGCGAGATTGTAGCCTTGCTCGCTATACTTTTCCTTGCTGTAGTACCCTACCGGATGGTATCCCTTTTCGTCGTACTCGCAGAGAACGTAAAAGAGAAAGGGATCCACATCCCAGTGGAGCGTCTTGTGATCGAGAAAGAACTTGGCCAAGTAGCTCAGATTTTGCGAATAAATCTTGGACTTGGCGCCGTCGACCTCGAACATGGAAAGTTTGTTCTCGTCGTCGCGATAAATCTCGTCGCCTGGCGGGTGACGAATCTTGCACCGCCGGTAGTGCCGCTCGAGTTCCGACTTGTGCCTGTACATGTCTAGCGTGAACTCGCTCACGTAGAGGATATCCACTGAGCCCTCGGGGAAAAACTCGCGTGGGATTGGGGAGAAATACCACGTGTCGATAATGTTTCGCCCAAGTTCGATGCGATTGACATTTTTCACCTTGGTGATTTCTTCGTGTTCGCGGATACTGTCTGGGTCCATTCCGTTACTCCCACCGTACTCTTCCTCGACAAACTCGACCACGTCCTGTCGCCGCGTGCGTCCCGTTGGGTCGTGGTCCATGGCGTCGGGGCCGGGAATCCAGGTGTCCATCCGGCGATTGAATTCCACGTAATGTACATAGTACTTGACGGACCCATCTGAATTGTGCTGCACATCAATGACGATGCATGGCCGATACGATCCGTCCTTGCGGTATGGGCAAAAGATCTTGGCGCCTACCTTGAAGGTGCCGTCCTCGTCGCGCATGTCTTCCCAGTTGCCAGTATCGGCTTCGTCTGCCGGCGTCTTGTTCTTGGCATTCTTGTTTGCCGCGCCTTTACTACTGGCCCCACCACCATTCTTGCTGTTGTTGTTGCTGCCGCTGCTGCTCGCCTTGCTGCTCTTGCTCGCGGCGCCGTCGCCCTTGCGCTTCTTGGATCCCGCTGCAGCCTCGTCGGCGCCGCGCCGCTTCGACTTTTGGCCGGGCATGCTGGAGGCTGGGCCTGGGCGCGCGTGCTGGAACGCGCGCGCAGCGGGCGTCCCCGTCCGCGCGAGCGCGCGACGCCAAGACGCGCGCGGGCGGGGCGCGACACCTCGCTGGCAAGCAGGCAAGACGCCGTCGCTCAGGGCTTTGGCGCACGACCGATCGATCGCCCGTCAAAACCCGAAAACCGTAGCGAGGCCGTTGACGTCCAGGCAAACTTGAACGTGAAGACGCGCGGCGACTCCGACGCGTTGCGGACCTGTGCGCGCCGGCAAGCAAGCAAGCAAGCAAGCAATCGAGAAGGCTAGGTCTTCGAGTCAGGTCTGAAGACGGCTGCGCTTCGTTGCCAGTATGGACGCCATGGCGAGCCCCAAGTCCGCGGTGAGCGGCGACCTGGACGCAACGTATGTGGCCACCGAGGATGAGGCTACCGACGTGGAGGAGGACGCCGTGGAGGTCAGCATCGAAGCAGCGGTGGATGGCGAAACAGACATGGAGTCTGAAGCCGGAGCCGTGGACGAAGGGCACGACATCGAGACGCAGCAAACGAAGAGCGAGCTTGCGGAGCAGACCGAGGAGCTGCCGCCAGCACAAGACGTGAAAGAGGATAATACCAACCAGATCGAGGTCGAGGTCGAGGTCGAAAACGACAACAAGAAGAATGAGAACCCGGTAGCTACGTCAAACAAGGGAAATGGAAAGGGCGCCAAGAAGACGGATAAGAAAAAACAGAAGAAAAAGAAGGGACCTGCGCAGCATGGGCTCACGCCGGCCCAACAGCAGACGTTAAAGCAATTGACCGAGAACACCTCGATCCCCGTAGAGAAGCGCCTCAGATCTCTACGCGAGGCGCACGCAGAAGCTCTTATGCAGCAAAACGGACTCAAAACCTACACCTCGCTGCTTGAAAATCGGCTGGAATTGAGTGAGAGCGAGCTGGCGAAAACGATCAAGCTCAAAGATCGCTACGAGGCGCTTTGCCGAGAGCTACAGGCCCGCAACAAGGACATAATTGCGAAGAGTGAGTCTGCCAATGCCAAACAAGAAGAGCTTCGCAAGCAATCAAATGCAGACTTTCAGAGCGCTCTCGACAGCTTGAGCAAGAAGATCGAGTCCAATGGCGAGATGGAGAAGATCAACGGCCAGCTGCACAAGGCTCTCGAGGATGCGAGCGCGCGTCTCAAGCTCGTGGAAGAGCACCATGCACGGCAGCTCGAGGCCAAGAGCATTGAGCTTCAGCTAAGCGAGGCCAAGGCAAAGCAGCAGCAGCAAATCACCGAGGGCAGACTGAAAGAGTTTCAGCTGCGCGCACAGCTGCAAGAGACTTTGCTTGAGGAAAACAAGTCGCTCAAAGCATCGCTTGAATCTTCGCAAAGCATGTTTGGCAAATTGCACAGCACCGTTGGCGAAACTGACAAGGCGCTCAAGAGCATGCGTCAAGAGATGAAGGGTCTCTTACAGAACAAAGCCAAGATCACCGAGGAGAACAAACAACTGCGCGATCGCTACTTGACGCTGCAGGAAACGCACAAGACTGAGACGAAGCGTCTCACCGCTCAGGCCTCGAAGCAGAGCGCGCAGCTCGATAAGCTCAAGGCTCTTGCGCGCTCGCTCAAGGAACAGCTCGATGCTCGGGATCAAAATCAGGCTGCAAACTAGACGCATTTTTATTACAATTAAAAAATCAATAAAGGAAGGTAGGCAAAAGCTTCATTCGCGATCTTAATCGCTTAGTCTGACTGTTTTGGGGATGCCAACGATGATGTGGTCCAGCTATTACGGAAGAAATGTCTTCTCGCGATGCCATGGGTCGCCACTTCGTTCTTTCGGGTCGAAATCCGGTGTCTTTGAGCCCGTGATCCTCGTCTTTTATGGCAATCCAATTTAATTTTTATTTTTTTTAAGCTGTATCACATTATATTCATCGTGATGGAATCGATAATTTCCTCCCGCGCGTTCTCTTTTTACGCCCAACAAGGCCCATGTGAAATGTATTTTATCAAAGCAAAGCACGTGCTTGGCAAAATCATGTGCTTGGCAAAATTCAGATGTGAATTCTTTCTAAATATCTTTTGGAAGTTGCTCAAGAACATTTCTCTACTTTTCAATTTGTTTCAACGTTGGTGTATAGAATGGAAAATGAGATTGCGCTTGATCCCCCCAAATTATCAAAAGCAAAGATGACCGAGTATTTCATTCGGAAGACGCAAGAGATCCAAGTCATCACACACCACGTAGGAAAAAGAGTTGAGGCCAAAATCATTTCGTTAGTGCACAATGGGCTTGAGAGGCGCTGCCCGCACGGTCTCAAGGTCTGTCCGCGCTTCGACGTCTTCGTCAAGCTCGCCAATCAGCGCGACATTATCGCCGCGAAGAACGAGAAGCCCATATGGGGCAACCTCGCAGCCCTCGTCCTCCGAATAAATGCGTTCGACGCAATCGGTGACAATTAAGTTCGTGCGCAAGTCCAGGCCATGAAGAGTACCGATGTAGTGACGGCCGTCGTTGGCGATAATGGATACTTTCGTGCCGATGAGCTCTTTCAGGTATCCTGCCATAATATTAAACAGTGCCTGCCCCTTGCTCTCCGGTGGCAACCCACGAGAGAATCACGGCTGCCAAGATGACGACAGCGAGCTGCCAAGTTGCGACGGCACGAGGCTCGGGTCCGAAGAGCGACCTGCTCGGCTCTTCGACCACGACCACTTTCTTGAACTTGGACGAGGTCCACTGTGTTTTATCGCAATACGTCGCGTTGTGTCACCAGTACCGCACGGAACCACGCAAGTATTCCCCCCGCGACGAAAAGAGATAGACAAGCAAACGTCAAGTCAGTAACTTCTCTCTCTGAAAACTAAACTGCACGACCACACGAATCGCTCCGCTGCGTTGCTGTGACCTTTCTCGCGTCCTCTCGCCTCGCTTTTCCCCCTGCCTCTGCCCTCGCCCTCGGCCTCGGCCTCGGCCTCGCTCGCTCGAGCAGCGTCTGCGGCGGTTGCTGGCTGGATGGTGCGGCTCCCTCTCGGACTCCGCCTTCGCGCGACGCTGATCTTCCGCAGCACGCGGCGCCGCCGCAGCTCGCGTGCGAGCGAGTCTGCTTTCCGTCCCTCCCTCCCGGCCCCGGGCCCCGGCCAGCCAGGTCCGTCTCCGCCGCCGAGCGCGTCTCGACCCAAGCCCAGTCAACTCACGCCCCGAGGGTACTCCACGCCCATAGCGCCGCCGCTCTCGCCTTTGCGCTTTTGCGCCTTCGCCTTTCTTTCGCCGCCGCGCCGGGGCCCCCGATCCCGGCCTGGCTACCCCAATTCTCCCGGACCTCCGGTACTTCTCGCGCGACCGGCCCGGATTTCCGGGTCGTCCGCGGCGGCTCCCTCCGCGGCTCGAGCGCAGCGCGCGGCCCGAGGCCGGCCGCGCGGGCTGCAGGT
>KN805371.1:1012589-1115081 GCA_000818945.1 Schizochytrium sp. CCTCC M209059
TTCGACCGCGCCAGACGCGCGCGCGAGCGGGCGGGCCCAGGCGCGCGGGCGCGCGGGCGGGCCCAGGCGCGCGGGCGGGCAGGGATAAGGGAGCAGACGCCGCGCGCGAAGGGGGCCGACCGGCGGAGCGCGGTTCTGTGCAGGCGCGGCAAGGGCGAGGAAAGCTATCTGGGAAACTTCGAGGAGTTTTGGGAAAGGGAAACAAACACCAACCTTCTCGGCCCGCGCCCTGCTCCCACGGTTCACGACACGCTTCTACTTCGTCACGTCACGCTGCTACATTGTGAGAGAAGCAGCGCGTTCATTGAACATTGCAAAGGGTTGTACACGTTCGCAAGCGAAACGTCATCATGGGCACAGGAATCTCCAGGAGCAATGACCAAGAGCCCGAGGGCGATCAGGCCTTGTGGGAACGCCGCGTCTCCAATGGACTCGAGCTCAGTTCCGAGATTGTATCTCAACAGGGGCAAGAAGTGCTCTCCGACGGCCAGCAAAGGTCTCTGCAAAAGCTCAAGGAGGTGTCTGGGCAAGAGGCCCGCAAACAGTTCAAGATCGCGTTAAAGCATTCAAATCTCTTCTCCAAAGCCAACAATGAACTCGTAGAAGAGCTTTTCAACGAGGCCTCGGTTCTCTTTGTCAAACGTGGTGATAAGATTCTCGAAAAGGGTACCATTGGTCAAGTCATGTTTGTCGTAGTCAAAGGTGCCGTCACAGCTATCAAAGACGACTCTTCAAGAACGCGACATCGCGCGCATCGCGATCAAGACCAAGCAGCCGTCGTATCTAAATTTCATACGCTCATCGCTGCAGACGCAGGCCGGAAGAGTGCTAATGATGGTGACTCCTCCTTGTCTTCCGACACCTCCTCCTCCTCCTCCTCCTCCTCGTCGTCGTCCTCAGATTCTTCGGATCCCGACTCCGACTCCGACTCGCATTCTGGCACCGATGAAGAAGTGAACGACCGAAGTCAACGCGAAAGGGAGCAGCAGCAGCAGCATCGGCGGCGGCGGCGGCGACGACGACGACGACGACACTCAAGACCTCGCGATCGCAAATTGCGTGATTGCCAAGCTGAGATCCTCCGCATTGACAAAAGCGATGACGAAGACGACCACGGCGAAAAGGAAGTCGCGCTTCCCGACGAAGATGACGACTCGAGGGCCGAGGGCGATGATTCTGAATATTCTAATGAAGATACTGACCCCATCGCACGTCGAGGTATCTTCCGTGGTATGTTCAGCATGCGACGCATGAATACCTTAGGCAGACAGGCAACAAGCATCGAGGAACGCTCCGGGCCTTCTCAGCGTTCCATGTCCACGCGCAGCACAACAGTTTCTAGATTCACCACCTCGCATGGTCCCGAAAGCAAGCGGTTCCCAAGCGAAGGTCACGGCAGTGATGAAAGTCCTTTTTCGTCTCGCACAGGCACAAAATCCGATGTCCTCAACGCCATCGAGACGGTCGAGGACACAGAGTATGGTCGAACTCACACTGGCTTTGGTTCCTCTGTAATTTCTGCCCTGAATTCACACAGTTCGCGGACGCTTGGACCAGGACGCGCCTTTGGAACCCACTGCGTTCTCCTCAACACCCCGCACTCGTGGACTGTTTCAGCAAAGCGAGATACTCTTTTGCTCGCGATTCATAGCGCCCAGTTCCAAGAGGCCACACAGCGTGTGTCGCAACGAAATCGTCTGCGCCAGAGTCGAGCGGAACGCATGCCCTGGTTGCAGCGTTTTCCTTTTCTACACAACCTTGACTCTTCAAGTCTGGCCCGATTTGCCGAAATTCTTTCACCGCGTTTATTCGGACCTGGCGAAACCGTGTGCGATGTCGGCAAGCCTCTCGAGGGCATGTATATTGTGTTGTCGGGCACTCTTGCCATGCGTGATTTAAGCGGAGAGGAAGTGAGCTGGTTTCGTCAAGGGGACTGTGTAGGGCGAGGTATTTTTTTGCTCGCCTCCGATAAACTGATGTCGCGCTCCAAGACTGTCGCGCTCCGAAATGGCCTCGAAGTTTGCGTGTCGGGCGAAGAACATGTCGAGTGTCTCTTCCTAAACTGGCAGGAGATTCTCTACCGTTCGCAGTCCTCAGCCGCCTCCCCTCCGGCTCTCGAGGACTTGCTCGAGTCAAAGGATACAGACGATTCCGACAGTGGCACTAGAATCGGTAAAGTCGGTCAAACAGGCGCGTACATGGTTGATGACGACGACGACGACGAGAAAGAACATAGTGGCGGCAACAGCGACAACAATTGCGACGACGAGGAAGACGAAAGCAATATCGGCACAAATCGAGAAGATGGAGAAGAGGAGGACGAGATTGAACGGCGAACGCGGGAATCCTTCATGGTGCAAAATCGCTCGCTCGTTGAAATCAGTGCAGAGGTGAGCGACAGTCTCGCTCGTGACATGCTGCAGTCGTGTTCCTTGTTTGGCTTGCTCAGCATCGCAGAGATTGGGGCACTTGTGGACAACTTTGAGCTCTGCATTGCTGCAGACAATGAAGTCATTCTCTCCGAGGGAGACTCCACGAGTGCTGACGACGCGCTTTACATGGTCCTGCACGGCGTCGTCGAGCTCTCAGGTCAAGTTAGCTCTCTGCCCGAGTCCGGCCCATTCCATGGCAGCCTTTCGCGCGAAAGCTCGCGCGAGATGTCCTGGAGGGCGAGTCTTGCGGTTCGAAGAGCCCGGAACCAGCACGGCCTTTCGTTCGATTCCATGGATGGCGCGTCCAGTCCACTTTCTATGCCTCTTGTGCATGAGACGGAAAAGGTACTACTTCTCGATGGCGACACCTTTGGGGAGGATTGCCTCGACCAGCAACCCGATGACGTCCACATGGTGACCTGCCGTGCTCGTGGCGCCGTGGTCTGCGCTCGGTTCTCTCGCAAGCTTCTCAAGAAGGAAGGTGTTCTGGATAAAATTCGCCGCATCTATGTTGGGGAACCGCAACAACCTGCGTCTGAGAAGCGCAAATCATCAGTGTCCTCGGCCGGCGGACGTCGTCGCGTTTGGCGAAGACTTGCTGCCATGTCTTTGGCAAAGTCCTTCTCCATGAGCAACAATTTTCTTTTGCTGCATGAGCTCCTCGAGTTCGAATCTACAGACGACGGCACAATGCAAGCTCGCCGTCGTTCTCTCAAGCAGACCATCAACAAGTCCAATCTCAAGGTTGTCTCAAGGTTGCACGAGACGTGGACAACGAATGTCTTTTTGGCGATGCACACACCAACGATTCAGCTCTGTGTTGTGAAAAGCACCAATGTTGATCGGGCCTATAAATCTGGCATGGGCAAGTATGTTCTCGCCGAGCAGACTATTCTCTCTCAGCTTGAGAGCCCATTTATTATTAAACTTCTGTCCGCATGGACGGAAGAGCCGGCAGAGTTCGTCGCGCTGGAACCAGCGTTAGCGGGCTCGCTCGAGCACCGACTCTCTGTGCTCTCCGACGAGCAACGTGGCGAATTTGGCGGCATGCCCTTCGAGATGTGTCGCTTTTTCGCTGCGGGCATCTTGCTTGGACTCAAACATCTCTACGAGTTGCGCATCGTGCACAGGGACATCAAGACGGTCAACATTCTCGTTGATCACCACGGCTACCCCAAGCTGGCAGACTTTGGCGTCAGTAAGACCCTGCAGCACCGCACCTCGCGTACATCAACCTTTGCTGGATCGCCGCGCTTCATGGCGCCCGAACAAGCTGCTCTCGCAAGCGGCAACAGCAGCGGTTATGGTCTCGGCGTCGACTGGTGGGCTTTTGGCTGTGTCATGTACAAGCTCGCCACGGGAGTTGATTGTTTTTCCGGGAAAGTTGCCGAGCATGAGGACGTCCCACCGCTGAAACGCTCTGGCACACGCACTTGGAGACAAAGTGTGATTAAGGGAGGTGCCGCGGGCAGCAACGAAGGCGAAGGCACATTGAGCGGCGGAGGCGCGCGCGAAGCTGCACCCACGAAGTCAAGAAAGAAGCACGACTCGCAAACCGAGAGCTTAGACTCCATCCTGCACGCCATCGTGAGCTTTAGCGATCGTCATCGTTCGAATTCTTCCCTTAGGCATCGTCGCAACGATCGCTGCCTGGCCATCCTCAGTGACCGGCGGCTCAATGCGCTTGATCCAGCATCCACCAAGGCCTGGCGTCTCCTGAGCGGCTTCATCGCCGAGCTCTTGCATCCTGACCCCAAGCTGCGACTCGGTGCAAATCATTGGGGCCCGCGCAGTGCGCTGCAACACTCCTTTTTCCAGGAATTGCGCGAGAAAGACCTCGATGCCCTCGACTTTGACGCTCTCTTCAGTCGTCAGATTCAATCCCCGCTCCACCTGCACCAGGACAGCCTTATCGTCGACACTGGGCATCTCCGTAGCATGCACCGACGGATCCGGCACGAGCTCAAACAAGAAAGTAAAAAGAGACGTGGGCCGTCTATGCAAGTAGTGATGGAAGACGATGAAATGTCTCTTGTCGGCGACTCGGTGCTTATCAACCGTCGGGTCAGATTGCGGGCTCTGCACACGGGAGGCAAGGCCAAGCTGCTTAGCAGCACCACTAGCATGAGCGATGGCGATGATGACCTCGATGATGACCTCGATGATGATGGAGAAGGCATTGCCAAACGGCCTTCGGGAAGCGGGGCTGCAGGTATGTCGCTGCTCACGGCCACCAAAAAGATGCAAAGTCACTCTGTGCAAACCTTGCAAACAGTGGCGTCGGAAATGGAAGAAATTGAGCAGTTCGAACTCGATGCTGCTCGTGATCATGTGTCAACGGTCGAGGAAGTCGTGTGTCGCTGCTTGGGAACGGTTGACATTGGGGGCTCTCAGCAGCGGCTCCGTGAGGAGACCAAACTTCAGAACCGCCGCCGAGCCAAGATCCTTGATCTCAAGCGCCGGACACAGGTCTCTGGCTCGATCGGGGCCGCCATTCTTTACCGCGCGATCTCGGCCGAGGAACACCACCGCCAGTCCATCTCACAAGACGAGGGAACCCCGCTTATATGATCCTTATTCTACTCTACGTATATACGTTAATTATGTTTTTTCTCTTCATTTTTTCACTTTCTCGTGCCTTCTTCTACTTTCCGTCTTCACTTCCTCCCGGCGGGTCCTGAGAGAAAAGAAAAGTAGCTCCGGCGGCAAAGGGACATTCATATTGCCGGATCGAGCCTCCCGATCAGCTCTCGTTCATCATTGCCTCGAGGCGCGCCTCAACATCTTTAAATACAGGGCGCTGCGCAGCATCTGTTGCCCAGCACTCGCGAATGAGCTTGCTCATCGATGCGGGAAGGCTCGCTGGCATGCGCGGACGCAAACCCTCGCGTGCGACTTGGTACAAGACTTGCGTTGCATGCATTTTCGGGTAAGGCTGCCGTCGGGCATAAATTTGCCAGAGGACGACCGCAAAGGAGTAGACGTCTGCCTTGGCCGAGTAGCCGTCCTCGCGAGAGATAATGACCTCGGGGGCCACCCACGATGCAGTACCCACAAAAGAGCGCACCGACTGCGTCTCAAGCTTGAAGCGAGCGAGTCCAAAGTCGCAGACCTTTACAGTCAGGTCCGGCATGGAAACAAGCAGATTTGACGTCTTAATGTCCCGATGAAGAATTTGTGGAACCGATTCGTGGAGTACACGGATGCCTCGGGCTGCCCCGAGTGCGAGCTTGATGCGCCACTGAGGGTCAAGGTCGTCAAGATCCCAGGCGTTTCGTGACCCCGCAGCACGCTTTGCGCGGCCTCCTCGTCGCACCGTTATGTTGGCGTTCGCCACGGCGTTTTCATTCGTGCCATGTCGCAACGGCGGAGGTCGGGCCACGTTGCCGCCAGCAGCGTCCTTGCGCAGCAGAAGCTCCAGCATGGACCCTGTGGCGACCAGCTCCATGACGAGGCAAATATTTTTGGGCTGTGAGCTCATTCCAAAAAAGGACACCAAATTCTCGTGGGAGGGGAGACCGCGCATGACTTGGGCCTCGCGACGAAAGTCCAACAATGCGCGTGCGCTCAATGAAGATGTTGTGTGGAACGTCTTGATTGCGACGCGCTGACCATGAAAGACACCTTCGTGCACTTCACCAAAGGAACCACGTCCAATGCAGTTTCCAAAGACGAGATCAGCGGGATCAATTTCCCAGGCGCCGTCATTCTGAGCCTGAGCCATGCGGGTCTTCTCGTCCGTCTCAAAAGCTTGCTGCCCGTATCCGCCCATGAGCGAACCATCAGTATCCAAAAAGGAGAGCTCGCTGTTCTCCATCAACGCACCACCTCGCCTGGCGAGGTTATTGTTGTTCTCCTTGTTGTGGGGGGTGCTTTTGTCGTTATTGCTGCCGCGAGCCAGAGCCTTAGTATTAGTAGTCGACGTTGCTCCCCGAGCGTCGCCCGGATCTGCGTCGAGCGGCCCCGACAAAAGCGGAACCTGGGCTTCGAGCGACGCCAACAATTGCGGAAGAAACTCTTGCCACATGCGTGACTGCTGTCGCGCGTGCTCAATCTGGTGTTCGACAAAGGTCGTCATATGGCTAACGATTTCTTGCTTGTTTCGGCCCGACAGCCAATTTGCCTCAAGTGAAGCGTCGGCGCGTGTGCTCTTGATTTTCTCCTCGAGCGTCTCGACGCCATGGCGCGTAGCGCTGGCGGACTGCGCTCCAGTTTTCGCATTGTGCTCAGCATTGTCATCGTCATCGACATTAGCCTGGGCTCCGCGTCGCGTGCTGCCTGGAGACTGATTCTCGGCAAGATTGACGGCTGTATTAATGCCTAAACGCGCACCGTCCAAGAGCGACTGCTTGGCGCGTACAGAGCGCTGCAAGAGAACCACCGAGTGCGCTCGGTTCTCGAACCAGGCCGTAGCTTCTTGAAGAGAGCGTTGCCACTCTTTTAACTGCATCTTGGTCTCCATGTGCCGAATACTCGCAGCGCGGTTGGCCGTCGCTGCGACAATGTCCATGCGCGAGAGAGAAGAAAGAAGTTCAACAACAGCCATGGCTGAGTACGGCAGTGGCAGACGATCGCTCGTGAGAGGCACCTCGGAGAAAACATTAGTTGCTGACTCGTTGACTGGTGCATCGGCACCTACCGCGTGCAAGAGCTCTTGAAAGCGGCGCGGATCGTTAGCAAGCGTACGGATTTCTGGAAGTTCCGTGGCAGCAAGAAACTTGCAGGCTTTGGCTCTGTCTTCCTGGAGCGCAGCCTGTTTCACAAAACATGTGGCAAGCCCCTCCATACGTTTGTAGCACTTGCGAAGCGCGCGTTGAAAGTCACGACCGAGGATCACGCGCACATCTCCGTCTCGGCGACGCGTACCTCCAGAAAGCAGCAACCGGTCAAGTGTCTCGAGGTCAACGCTGGGGCGCTTCGACATCGTAGCGCCGTCTTGAAGAACGATGGCGGGCTTGTCGGTTTTGGGGTCGAAGGGTGCGCTGGCAGAGGCAGCTGCCCATTCTGCAGACCTTCGTCTGCGGGACCTCTTTTCAGCGGCGCGCTGTGGAGTACGCGCGTAATAGTCTGGCTTGGCCTGGTCGAGTGGGCATCGCTTGAAAAATGCTTGCAGAGCCTCAGCCTTGTGGAGAACGGGGTGCACAGCCGCAATGGCGAGAAAGTGCTCGAGGGCGTGCATGCGCGCTTCGAGAAAGGTTTCATTGAAGCGACCGAGAAATCGTTTACGCGGCAAGGGCGGGACGACACTTTCATCCCCGTGCCACTGCTCGAGCTCCTCTCTGAGCCAGGCAAAATCACTGTACCGGCGAAGCACCTCGAAACCTGGCAGACCCTCGCCCCCCTCGACCAGGACGCGGAAGCTAGTGAACGAACGCAGGCCAAAGATGGCGCCTGGAACGGTCTGCTCGGCGACTTCGAGGCGAATACCGCAGGCGAGGCCGTTGCGTCTTGCCCCGCCCTCTGTGTCAAAGTGAGGGTCTACAAACTCTTTGGCCACGAAGAGGATTTGCACAGCACCATCAAAACCAATCATGGCACGACGTAAAAGGGGTTTATCAGAACTTAGCGTCTTGCTCGAGGATACATGCAGGCTCCACTGAACAACCTCTTTAAGGTTTTCGAGCTTTTGCGGAAGAATTGCGGTGCCCACGCGCTCCACAATGTCATGCCAGGTCCCACCGCGCGTCCCAAAATTGCGCACCTCCGTGACAGTCTCGCTGAGAACCTTGTCGCGTGTACTTGCGAGCAGGCTGACTTGTGCGCAAGCAGCTTGCATTTTCCTTTCGATAGTAGCAATCGGCCCCGCGATACCGGCGGTGGCGTTGAATTTTGCGTAAGCGGACGAAAGGGTGGGTATTTCGCTAACCACGGATCTTTTCGCAAGAGTAGGTGGGCTGAAGAACCCGTGAGGGAGTACGGCAAAGCCAACGGGCTCAGCGGGGGACACACCGAGGAACGACGCGCGAAAGCAAACCTCGCAGATGCAGTGCACGAGCGCGTCACGAAAAGCAGCAACTCGTGTGCTCTGCGAATAATCACCTCCAAGAACTTGCCAGGCGCCAAGCGTATTCTTACCGCAAAGAAAGCAAAGGCGGCACCGTTCCTCTGCCGTGGCCGCGAGGAATTCGTCGGCGTGGACGTAGATGACTTTTGCGTCGGAACCGGGTGGGGCCGGCAGGCGAACGATAGGCTTGCCGTGGAGCTCTTGTCGCCGGGAGCAGACACGGGTCGACTGGACGCTAAGTGCCTTAGCCACGGCCTTGGCTGCGTCAGACCCTGCTGCGACGCCGAGTTCTTCGAGCACTTGCTTCGAGGTGCAGCCAACGTCAGCGAACTGTCGCACAATGTCCACGACACGAGCCGCGGCGACGACCGAGAGTCCCTTGGCACTTCCGCCTTCAACCTGTTGCTGCTGCTGCAGCAGTAGCTTCTTGTTTGGCCTTGTGCTCGCTGCGCTCGAGGTCGTCGTCTCTGGGCTCGCAAGGTTCGACGCCCTGCGTGCAGTGTTGGCCGGCGTCACAGGCACGGGCGCGGGGCCGCGGTACTTGAGCGTGCCGCCGGCGGAGGGGCGGGACCTGCTCTCGGCGTCGCGCATCGCTCGCCGCGCCGCCGCCGCTGCCACCGCTGCCACCGCTGCCTCGCCGCAGGTTTTTGTCTTGCTTCTGCTCGGCTCGCTCAAGAGGCCCGACGATCGCACGGTTTCTTTGGCCCACTTTGCTTTGGACCCTTTTCCGTTACGTTTTGGGCGGTGATCACGAGTGAGTGAGTGAGTGAGTGAGTGAGTGAGTGAGGCCGCCGCCGCCGATTTTCCTGTTAGAGTGGAGAAAAGGTGTCAGTGCGGTCACCGTGGCGAATTGGTATACTGGTATATGAGCAGGGGACCCTGACCTGCTCAGTTTGTCTGTGCACAGTGGTGGCACCGGCACTTACTTTGAATGATTCCCAGCAGTTAGGCCAGACCTAGCCTCAAATTTGCAGACGCGATGACATGGAGCAGCCGTGCTAATTACAGTGAGAGTGGCAATGGTTCACAGTTTTTCGAAGCTGGCGCGGATCACCAAAGCTCTGGACATGCTTGACGATCTTCTGCCATACAGATAATTACTGGAGATTCCGGTAGAACTTAGTCCGGCGCAGAGGCTCTTTGTGAAAAATTTGGCAGGTGGCACGTGGACTGTAAGACAAGGCTCTCCCTTTGGTCCGTTGGGGAGATAGAAGGCACACAGTGGAATGCATACAGCGTAAACCGACTTCAGGCTTTTTCTATACTCGCAATCAACAAAACAACGAATCTTTCATGTGCTGGCAGGGTGTATGTACACGCATATAAGATGGTACGAGGGGCGATCGTCCAAGTAAAGCAGCTTTGGGCAAATCAAGATGGGGCACATCTCCTCGGCACTGTCGAAGGGCGCATGGTGGGTCTTGCGCCACTCGATCCGGCACAAAACGGCCTCCTTTATCGTCGTCGAGAATGTTAAGGTGGGCATTGTCCTGAGACTCGCGCAACTAGCAGTCTTTCTGTACATGTCGTGGTCGCTGTTGGGAAACAAATCGTACTTTCGGTACGAAGTGCCGCATGGTCATGCCAATGTTTGGATGACGGGCTTTGCCAACCCTGCTGAAGGATATCCCCTTTATTGCGAGAACGATCAGTATGATTATTACTATAGCGACGATTTCGTGTACTTAAACAATAGCTGCCGTGAGTTCGCTCTTGGCGAGGCTATGGAAAAGCTTCCGGATGGTGGCATTTTTCTTCTTACGTACGTGCAAGAAACATGGCTTGACTACAAAGGTTGCGATGCGGCATCTCAGATTTGTGAGAGCAAAAACACGAGATCCGCCAATTACTTTGTACCCGCAAACGATGGTGCTGTCATTTGGTTCGACCATGTGCTGACAACATCGTTCATAAGTATAAAAGATGCTGCTCTCGAACTGCTGGATAAGGATGGAAACAGCATTGCAGAATTCGCCGCCGGGGAGCCAGTTCGTTTGACTCTCGTCGAGGCATTGCAAGCCGCCGGCATCGACGGTCTTGACGCGGAGAACGACCAGGCTTCAATCGAGGGCTCCAGAGGCTTTGCGCCTTTCCGTCTCACTGGTGTGAAGCTAACTTTCCACATTACCTACCACAATCTACAAACATGGACAGGGGAAGAAATTCTCGGGACTCTTGAGGTCCAGCTTGTGAATACCGGCTGGGGCGGTACAGGACCAAAAATAGACTTTGGGGCTCCGCGACTTTCAGGCGCGTGATCGATATGGTTATGGTCTTTTTGCCAAAGTAGACTTTTCAGGCGAGATTGGCCAGCCCGACTTCGTGACAGCAATCAATGCTATTGTCACGTACAGTGTCATGTTCGCACTGGCCGGTCTTGTTGCAGATTTTGCCGCAGAATTGACGCCTGAAGTCGCAGCAAAGTTCCTAGATCGAAAACGTGCGCCTCTTGACCGAACGCCTCCCCGACCCCCAAATGGCCAAGGATGGTCGAAGGCTTCCATTCTCCCCGAGCCTGCGCCAACAAGACAAAGTGAATGAAGGCCAGCATAACCTTTTTCACTTTAGCAAAGGTCCAGATGGTGCTAATTTCACGTTCAAACTTGTCTCGAAACGAGCCCTCAAATGCAATTTCCAAATGACCCTCCGAATGAGCCTTGATATTAACATTCGCGCTCACTTCTGAGCAAAGTCTCGGACTTTCAATTGGGTGCGATGTCCTCAAAAACCAGCCACCAGCCAGCCTTTAGCAATTTTGTTGCGCTACTTTCAGGTGCTCATGGTGGGACGCGAACTCAAAAGAACCAATAACCTGTGGGAAAAAATAAATGGTAGCATGAATCCTGAGTATAAAATCACGTGAGCAATTTGTTCTTTTTTTTTTCTTTTTTTTTCATTTGTCTATTTTCTACAAAAGGAGGCCAAGGCAATGGTGCAGAGGATGTCGGAGAGAAACATCTCACCATTCGAAATGGCTCCTTGGAATCAACATCGAAACAAATGTTACGCAAGCTGGGCTAGTTCATTTAGGAGAAAGGGCTGGCTCGTCAGCGAAGTCATGTGACCAATAAGCCCCCCTTTCAACTTGCCAGCAAGCTAGCCAGCCAGTCAGTCAGCCGGCTGGCTTGCCACCCCCAGCTTGCCACTCCATCCAGCTTGCCACCCAGCTTGCCAGCAGCCAGTCAATTGATTTGCCAGGCACATTCACCTTTAACTCAATCAATTCGGGCGCGACGTCAGCTCCTGCTCAAGCACGACGAGGTTTGAGTGGAGTTTGCGACGCTGAGACTCTTTCGTTTTGACTTGTTCGTCGAGCTCGGCGAGCTTTTGATTGAGCTCGGGGCCCTCCATGTTTTTGCTGCCCACCAGCAAACTTAGGCCCGTGGCACCAGTTCGCTCGAGCTCGCCTTCAAGCTTGCGTATCTCGCGCATCGCTTCGTGACCGAGCTGCGCTGCGTTCTTGCTCGAGATATGACTGCGTCCGTGCGTTCCAGGCGCACCACCACGCCACGCCGCGCGTTAGTTGGGATGTTCAACATGTTTCTCTCACCGGTCGTTGTCCGCGCCGCTCGCAAGGCAAGCCCGTGAAGGCTGTCGCGCGCGCGCGCGCTCTTCTCCTCTTGCTTACAGTGCTGCAAAGAAGGCTTCCCCGCTGGTCTCGACGCGCTGCAGCGCAGCGTCCAGCGCGGCCGCTTCGTCAAAGCCGCTCATCTTCGTGCCCAAGTATCGTGTTTAGATTTGGCTTTCAAGCTGCCAGCTGAGGGGGAGGGCAAAAGGCATGACGATGACTACTGGACTATCAGTTTGCAAGCCGAGGCCCGAGTCGGCGCTCAGATCCAAGCGCGGCATGGCCAAGCACTTTCAAGAGGGTTACTTGTACATCGAGGACACAAAAGTCCATGGATTCCCAAGAGTGTCAAGGTTGTTGTCATGGACGTACGTACTTGAACCCAAAGCGCATTCTCATGCACTATCGCGGACAAAGCATGACGCTTTTGCCTTTTCAATCTCAGACGCATCACGATAGTGCCATGAGCCCCCGTTCTCCTCGCCTACGAAGCAATGCAGAATACAGCTCCCGATAATTAATGACAAGAACACACATAGATCCGGTATACTATTCGGTGTCACTGCACCATGGCAGTCACTTTGTCTCGAATGACAATCGTGAACAACTCGAGGGAGGGAGCTGCTATATCTCCATTACGCCCGCACAGAGTCGATGCAAAAGAGCAATCGAGGCTACGCGCGACGCACGTGGCAGTCGCAACCATGGGGAAGAAAATGACGGCCATGGGCCAGACGATGAAGGCCTCGCACTGGTCATTTGCCGAACCCTCCTCGCAGCGAGGCACGCGAGGAGATGCCACATGGTCGACCACCGCAGACTCGTTCTTTCAGGGAATGCAAAACACGAGCCGCGCGCGACCCATACCTCATTCTGACAACTACGAACCGCCGCGCGGGGCGCCGCGATATGAGAGCGAGACCATGCAAGAGATGAGTAAAGAACACTCAGTTATGGCAAGATCCTTTGAGCGTCGACCCGCGGCCTTTGACCGGATTTCGGCGTGCAAAACCAATTATGACCTCGCTGCTGGCGACACGGTGTCGGCGCGAACGCGATTCTCCACCACCACATCAGGAGCTCTTGTGCAGCCGAGTAGAGAGTATTTCGGGTCAGGACGAGCTCGGTCGAATCAGCAACTCAACGCGACGCGAGGAGACCTGGGGTACAACTTTAGGGGTGTCTGTTTCGACGGCCGAACCGTCCCCAAGCACCATGTTGGTGACAAGAAATGTTTTGATCGCCCGCCACCCGCAGACCCTCCAGGCCGTTTGTACAATATCGTTACGGGCAAATTCGATCCTTCTGCATCATGAAGAAGTTAAATCGTTCCCGCGCGCATGCAATGTTTGAACTGAAGTGTTAGGCTTTTGCCAAGTATTCCGAGTTATCGTGTGCAACGCGCGCGCGCGCGCGCGCGAGGGAGAGAAAGAGAAAGAACAAATGAGCAGATACAACTTCACCCACATATCGTAAGCAATCTAGACCTAGACTTGACAGACTCAACTTTGTATTTACTGGCTACATTGGTTCATTCACGCATCGTGGACGGGCAGTGTGGCCAGGTACGGAACGAGCCGAATAACTTTCTCACCAAACAAAAGGTTCTGCACGTCTTCCGGCCGTGAGCTCGCTTCGACGGTCGCCCAGCCGAGCATGCTGGAATCCTTGCTTGGTCGCGAGATGCGAAGAACTCTCGCCCCCGAAGTGGGTTCTGTAGCAGATTGAGAGACCAGTCCATGGAACTGACAGAGTCCATGCGTCAACAAACGATGCAAGCCCGTCTTGAAGGCAAATTCGATCGCAACACGCTTGACTTCGGGGTTTTCCTCATCCTCCGCGTGCGGAGACCTTGGCGCTCCGCACAGGCTAAGCTTGCGCGTAAGTGCTTTGCGCAAAGGCTCCGGAGCACAAGCCTGCAAATCGTGAGCACGAGGATCTTCAATGACCTCGATGAGAAAGTCTTCGAGAGCTTTCAAGAAGGCGTTGAAAGGGGGCCGCCTTCCTCGGGTTTGCAGATGCGACTTGAGATTCTTGTCGACGCGAGCAAGCATCGACTCGGCCGATCGGGGCCTCAGCTGTGCACGCTGCTTGGCGCTAAGCCTTTCACTGGACACGTCGGCGCCGCCTCGAACAAAGCCATCCTCACAATCCAGAAAAGCGCGTCGCATTTCATCCGTGAAACCATCAAAGACAGAAATGTATTCTTGCTCGAAAATGAGACGTGACGCCCGCGTCACATCAAACTCATCGAGATCCGGAAAGTATGCCGCTAGATTCCCGTGAGGTACGGACGAACCTGGCTCCATGAACGCGCCTCGTTCTTCAGTGGAAGAAAAGGGGTCAAGCGAGAGCGGCCCGGCGCCCGCACGACGGTCATTAGCCCAGCGACGCTCCTTGCGCCTGCTTAGGTTTTTACGCGAGGTGCTGCGCTGCTCGCTGGCGATGGCAGACACGTTTTGCACAGCAGCAGGTCGTTCCTGAGGCCGCGAGCGAGGTCTGCTACGGCCTTGGGAACGCGGGCGCAGGGGCGAAAAGGCTACCGAAGCGCCGGCCAACTCTCCCACGGGCGGAGGCGACAGAGGCAAGGCTTCCGATAGCACGCCCGCGATGGGCACTCCGTCTGCCGGGGCCTCGGATGCAGTAGCTGACAGCGCCGCTGCCGCCGCTGCCGCCGCTGCCTCCTGCGCACCGCTGCCGCTGCTGCCGCCGCCGCCGTCGCCTCCGAAAGATTCCGTCAGGTTCGTCGCCGCGAGCGCCTGGGCCATGTCCTCCAAGATGCGCTCCGCATCGTCCACATCTCGCGCGGCGGGCTCAAGCCGCACGCGCCGCACGCGATCATCCTCCATGCTTCTTGCCTCCGTTTCACGCGACCGCCCCGACCCGCCTCGACACGCCTTCGAGGCCAACAGAGATTTCCTCTCTGCTGCCGCGGCGTCATCCCGACGCCAACCCAAACTTCCCAAGGTCATACGTACGTATAAAGGATGGAGACCTTTCCGCGATCTCGCGATGGCGATTCCGCGCAATGCAATGCGAAGAAATGAATCGAGAGCAAGGGCAGGGCTAGGGAAGAAAGGATGAATGGATGGAATGAATGAAGGAGGGAAGAAAGGATGCGGCGTGTGAGGTAAAGGACGCTCTACTTGCGATGTTTGGTGGCGCGCAAGGCGACGGCGCAAGGGAGCAAAAAGGTTTCGGCTTCATCCGATGCACCTTGGCAGCCTAGCGTTGATAACTATTATTTTTCATCTAAAAATAAAGACATCATTTTTTAGCGATTCTGCAGCTGACGACCGACCATGTAGCGACGATCCCGCACACGATCGTGCAGAATGTCCGCGTACGAAGCGAGGGCTTTCGTCATGTCGAAGAGGAAGAGCATGACTGCAAATGTAGGGTAACTGTAGCGCTTGGTTGCTTCCGCGGAGACAGGGTCAAGCTCCAATCCGTGCTGAAGAAGACACGTTGCGACATAAGGAACACAGAGCCGTAAGAGAATGGCGTCCAACATTGGGACGGCCACATTTAAGAGCGTCCAGCGCAGATTGATTCCGTATCCTCCGTCGTACTGGACGCGCTCGAGGCGGTCCGCCCAAACATCGCCTCCTAGGACGCCTAAGAACACGAGACGAGTCCACGCCTTGAGTACGGCAAGACCAAGGGCCCACTTCTGAAAGACAAGACCAACCGGCGTTCGGTCCACAGGCACGTAAATTGGATCGAGAACAACGAACTCAAAGACTGATCCGGCCAAAACCGGCAAAACCATGCCAAAGACGATGAGTGCGACGCACCACTTGAGTCCAAGTCGCAACCAGAGAAAGCATAGGCGCAGTGCTCGTCGCCACCCGCCATCCTTGCCAAAGACTGCCGTGAAAAACCATCGCGATAACGTGAAAACGAACCACAGTATCGCAAAACCGCCTCCCCAATGATAGACATCGTGCTTTAAGGGATCGCCCAAAAGAGCAAAGGCCCCACGTCCTACAACAAGAGGTAGCACCAGCGCAATAAATGAAGCCAAAACGGCCGCAAGCACGGCCATAATGCCAAGCACGCGCAAGCGCGGCGTCAACAGGCGCGGCTCGTGGCGCAAGACGCAAAATTGGCCCGTCGAAGCATTCTCTACGTGGCGTGCCTGGAAGCAAATGCGAGCCAGCTCTGCTTTGCTGCCCGCGTCGGGTTCCAATAATAACTGCGAGTTCAGGTCGAGCTCCAAGCTTCGGCCATTCTCGCCGCTCACACGAGCATTACGAATTGCCAACACCGGCGCCAAATTGCTGTCGCGCCAAATGGCAATAATCCGCCGCAACGCCAGCACAGATGATACAGACTCACCGCCTGCCCACTTGGTCCCAAAGCCTGCAGGCATGAGCCGCACGAGCTCGTCGATGAGCTCTGGCGACTCTTGCAGGGCCTCGCGCATGCCGCGCAGCAAACGAACAACGCGTTTCGACGGACATCGACTTAGATCCTCGTCGTCGCGAACGATGCCCTCTATTGCGCGCGCGCAGATTGCCCGCACTCGTTCTGCATTGACCTCATCACTCAATGCGCACAAATCGTCGACCAAGCCAAGAACCTTGCCGAGCAAATCTTCATCAGGGACACCGCCTTCGACCTTTTGTATCGCCCGTTGCGCCTCGGCGCTCAGAAAGACCGGCACGCAGTAGCCATGCACATCTGTAACAGAGAAAAGGAAAAGAGGCGGGAGCTTATCATCTGCGTCAAGACCGCCGCCACCCTGCAGCGGGGCGGCATTGCGCAGTACCTGCGGCGCGAATTTTGTCCACGCCGTGGCATGGCAGACGATGCCGAGAAAATCGACTTCACTTCCCGGAACATGGCGCGAGAGAAGCTGCAGTGACCGAATGGCTCCAGGAAGCTTTTCGCGGGCCGAACGTGAGCTGCCGCGCAGTCCACTTCCGCGATCGCCTTCGACATGTCTTCCTGGTGTTGCTCGGGCAACTTTGGACGCCTCATGTCCTTGCCCATTCTCACCAGGAGCAGGACAGTCGTTGACGTTGGCCCCAGGCGTTGCTGGCTGGAGGGGTTCTTCACGCCGAGCCCCACCCAAACCATGCGCAGGATCGACATAGACAAACCCCGAACGCATATGCTGCAGCATTGGTTTGAGCACATAGCCATGAAGATCGAGTGGGTACGTGAGCATGACGGCGACCTGGCGCGATGCCTGAAGCAATAAACGATTTAGATCGAGACGCTCAATCACGTAAGGGAGCGAATGAAAGAGAAACATGTCAAGGGGCAGCTGTGCATCGGCAAAGGGCTGTTTAAATGATCCGATGCGGATAGGCAAAATCGAGGGTGCCAAGACCTTGATGAGATAAATTGGGATCACCAAGAGGATCAGGACCGCAGGAAAGCTCCACAATACCACCGTGATAAAATAAGAAAGGCATTCTTCAAGGGTATGTGAGACGAGATCGAGTCGTGCAACATCGCCCGTGTCGGGACCGGCGACAGGGGCCTGGTCCATGCACTCCGCAAACATGCCATCGTCCTGGACTTCCTCTGCGCCTTGTGTCTGCGCGTAGTCGGTCTGGTCCGAGACGATGCGCGAGGTGACGAGGGCAATTCGTTCCTGCCACAGTCGATTTTGCTCCTCAATCTCGCGGCGATGACGGTCAATCATGGGTCCAAAAATGCCCATTTCAATATTTTTCGTGGCGTCATACCATCCCTCAAAAAAACGCACCTTGAAGCGCGGGTGGACAATTTGCCGGAAAGCCCAGATCACGGCAGACCAGTTCGCAATGAGCACGCTTCCTATGGCCCAGTGAATAAAGGCGCACGTCTTGGGTGAGGATCCACAGAGCTCGGCGCGCGCCCAAAACACACTTGCAACGTCACCCGAGACGCCCATGGCCCCAATATGTACAATGCCGCCAACAAGAAGCTCTAGTACGAGAAGCTCCAGCAGCATGATGAGAGCAATGACAAACATGTCGCCGATTCCACGGAGTACGGAAATCGCATACGACGCCACAATGCCGCGACCCGGCACCGCAGAGCGACCAGCCCAGATATCCCGGAGCTTGAGCACAAACACGTAGACCACGACAAGGAGAACGAATCCTACATATCCCAAGCCCAACAGGTGCCCATGGCCAGGCATCTCGGCTCCCTCGCCACGGCCCGGGGTCGTGCCCCACCGGATTTGACACTGGCGCACCGCCTCGAGCATCAAGTGGCCCACGGTGAGCGGGACAAATTGGAAAAAGAAGAGAAAGCCCGTATTGCCTAGCGAAACGAGAATCATTGTGTACAGTCCACGACGAATCCCTCGCGTTCCACCTCGGAGACCTATGAGCGCATCCCAGGCCATGTCCTCATCTGCAGGAGCAGGACGGATGGGCGCATCATGCGCTACAACAGGAGCAAACTCGCCAATACCATCTGCATCAAAATCGTGTGCGTCATCCCGCCAATCTACCACTTCGGCAGCATTTGCTGCTACCGCTGCAGCAGCGATTGCTTCATCTGGGGCATGAGGAAAGTCTTGCACATCATCCGGCCTCGCGTCGTCGGCTACTTCTCCTCCTACACCGATATCCTCTATGATTCGCGGGTCGTCTGCTCCCTCATTGAGCAGTCCACGAAGGTTGAGATTTTGCCTCACGTGCTCTCGCAAGATACGGTTGCCCAGCTCCATGAGACGATTCTCCTCGCCGGCTGCTTCGATTTCTCCTACTAACTCATTGGCGTCCGCAGCTGCAGCCACGGCGCGCTCGACAACCCTATCGGCAAATTCAGCAATATTTCGATGGTCCAAGTGCTGACGCTGTTCTCCATCTCGGGCCTGGTCCTCTTCATTTGCCAGATCCTGCAACACCATGAGCACAAGGAAAGCCACCACAATCCAGGCCGAGAGAATAATGCCGAATAAACATTCGCGCAAGACAACGTCCACACTCCAGTCCGTAAAGGCGGACCAGAGTTCTGCGCGCGTGCGCGCTAAAAATAGCAAATGGATCCGGACGGTAAAGACCGGAAAGATAACAGCCCAGATAATCGCCACAGCAATCGCCTGCATAAGAAGTGGAATGTAACCCATCGAGAGTTGTAGAGTGCCAATTAGCACTTCAAGTGATGACAGGCGCTGTGGCGTGTTGTCATGGTAGACTGACTTGAATTCGAATTCGGTAAGGCAAAGTTCACACGACCTCTTGTGCGAAATCTTGAGCCATTGCACGAGACAGTCCTCGTGCACGAAGCGTATTGATCCTTTGCACTTGCAAGGATAGTAGAGGGGCCCGGCCTCCTCGCCGCAGCGACACACCCTGCAGAGAGCTTCTTCGTCCTTGCTCGAGGAGCTCGAGACGACCGAGTGCGAGGAAGGCCGCCTTCTTGTAAGGCCAAGTGCAGCTTCGGCACTCGCGGCTGCGGCTGCGGCGGCTGCTGCAGCAGCTGCCGCTCCTGCTCTGGCCATTCCCGAGGCCATCGATCCGGCACCATCTACTGCCCCCAAATCATCGGCCCGTCTCTCCCCTCCTCCCCCTTCAGCGGCGGCGGCGACGGCAGCGTCGTCGTCTGCATTCTCGCGCATGGCGCCCGGAGCTGCGATTTTCAAACCGGGTCCGCGCCTCGGACTCCCATGCAGCACCGGTCTCTGCGTCGGCGACGGAGAGATTAACCTGCGTCCCGCGCAAGTCTCCCCCGCTCCTGCTCTCGCTCCCGCTCCCGCTCACGCTCCCGCCCCGCGCGCCGGCCGGCCGCGACTCCGCGCGCGCAGACCCACGTCGCCCGCGTAGGGGTTTGTTTGCTCTTGCTCTTGTCGGCAGCCCCCATTTTTTTCGTTCGCTTATCTCGCGTACGCGGTTCTAAATCTAGATAGGCCCTTTGGAGAGCAGGATAGGCCGCTTCGAAAGTTGGTGGACTCCACGAGGAGCAGGACCGCGCAGACAGACCCAGCCAGTGACTGACTGCCTGCCGCGCACGCGTGGACGCGGGCGAGCGAGCGGGGCTGGCGCTGCGGTCGCGGTCGCGGTCGCGGTCGCGTTTGCGCTCGGGTGCAGGGCCGATCATCGGGTGCCGAGCGCAGTCTGCGTCGCGCCGGTGAGCATGGCCAAGATGGAGGAGGACCTCGAGGCCCGCAAACGCAAGCGGACCCCGGGCAGCGCTGGCGACAGCGCCAAGAAGGCCGCCAAGAGGGCGAAGAAGCTGGCAGGCCGTGCCTCCGAGGCGTCGGACGGCGGCAATGCAAAGGCTTCGTCGCACGGGAAAGCCAAGGCGGACAAGACCTCCATCAAGAAGGAGGGAAAGAAGAAGAAGAAGGAGGAGAAGAAGACGTCGAAGGCAAACGGCACAGCCAGCGCTCGCGACCTCGACGACAGCGACAGCGAAAGCGACAAGTTGAAACGCATGCAGCATGACGACAGCAGCAATAGCGGCAGTGGTAGCGACAGCAGTAGCGGCGGTGACAATGACAGCGACAGTGATGTCGAGAAGATGCCGAAGCAGAAGACGCTTGCGTCTGCTCTGAAGAAGCCCAAACCCAGTGCTGCTGCCGACAAGGCCGCGAAGCGCAGAGTCTCCTTTAACACGACCGCCAAGACCCACATTCTGGGCGCTAACAAGGATGACGAGGACAGCAGCAGAAGTGGAAGTGACAGCGAAAGCGATGCTGGGAGTGACAGCAGCAGCAGCAGCAACAGCAGCAGCGGCAGCGGCAGCGGCAGCAGTAGCAGTGACGAAGCTGTTCGCAAGACAAGCAACGGACACGCATCAGGCAAGGCCAAAGCAGCTGCTAAATCGTCCAAGAAGCGAGCTCAGCCCAGTGCGCTGGCGGCATTGGAAGAGGAAGCAGAAAGTGATGACAGCGATAGCGACGACGATGATGACACAAACGGCGTCGAGAAGAAACGCGCAGGACGATCATCAACAGCTGCAAAGAATCTCAGCGAAGAAGAAGAAGAAGAAGAAGAGGAGGAGGAAGAGGAGGAGGAGGAAGAATCGTCCGCTTCGGAAATGGATGCCGGGCAGCCACTGGTGTCTGCGAAACCCTTTCGACGAGCCAAATTTAAAACGGAGGTCGACCCCTCACGGTGCGTGCTCGCTACCTTTCCGCAAGGCCAGGCTCCCGACGAAAGCAAGTCATTTGGACTCTTCAAGACCAAGCGCACGCAGGAACGCGTGCTGTATAGCCGTGGCGACGGCGTCGAAATGGAGGGTCGCGAGGGCGAACTCTCTGGACGTCTGCGTCGGTACCTGGCGTTCCGCTTCAACCCGGCCACGGGCGAGGCCATTCTGTTGAACACTGATACCTCCTCGCAATGCCCTATTTCGGTGCATAACACTGTGCGCAAGCTACCCATGCCCAACGTTCGCGTTTTCTCAGAAGACCCCGAAGACGGAAGCCTTTCTGTCGCGCAGCAGCGCCGACGTGCGCTCATCGAGACTTTTGGCGCTGCCAAACGCCGCAAGGACGCCGCTGCCGTGGATTTGAATCGCATTTCCAGCGGAGCTGTCACCTCAGGCGAGGCTGTGCGCGCCATGCTCACGGAAAAAGCAAAAGAGAATCCTGTTCTTGGAGGAGAGGACGCCGACGCCGCAAGTCGCAAACATCTCTTGCCGCCATTCCACGCCGAGGCAGAGCGCCCGGAACAAGTGTTTTTGCTGCAGGACATGGTCTCCAAGAACGAGCTTCGCGCATTGAAAAAACCTGTGGAGGAGCTTGTCAAGGCTGCGCAACGAGCAGGCTCATCGGGCGAGTTTGCCGCCCAAGATCGCTTTGGTGCCTTTGTGCGCTCTCATTTGGAACGCATCTCTGCAGGCGGCCTGAACAAGAAGGCGCAAAAGGCTGTCGCTTGTGCTGCGCTCTACATGCAGTACCTCATCAACTTTTCCAAGCTCCACCGCGTCATCCGGCCTCGTATGCAACAGAATCTTGGGTCTGTGTTGGGGGGCGCGCCCTACGAAGTTTCCGGTGCCATTCTTTCTAACTTTGCGGAACCCGAAATTGCGACCGGGTCTATGAACCGAACCAAGTTGCACCAGGACCGCCTCTCTCTTCACATTCTCGCGCTCGCATTGATCCTCTGCGGCTGTGTCATTGACTATCGAAGGGTCAAGATGCTTGCCGAGGATCTTTCACAAACGCCCTCTTGGGTATTCGAGTATGCCGCTCAGCTCGGCACGCGCACCAAGACGGACAGCAGCGCCAGCCTCCCTGATGGCAAGAAGGCGCGCAAAATTGTCCTCGAGGTCCCCTTGCGTTTTCCGCGCAAGATTAAACGGGCTCGATAATCGTGAGGTGGCTCGCGCCTCCCATGCTACCCTTGAGCGTTTAGTAGACGGTCGTCGTGTCTCCTCCTTGTGATTCGGGGCATACCCTAGACACACATACTCTTTCCCTCTCTTTTCAAAAGTACACCTACACAATAGAATTTACGAGTTATCTCTCTCCCAAGGGCTCCATTTATTGGCTATGGGTCGATCGTGATACTTGTCCAAGCATCATCTGTGCTTGACTTTGCAACGTACTCGCAATATGCGTGCGCGCATGACCGCGCACGCAAATCGCCATTTTCGAAATGCCTGAAAAAGCACCATGTGCGACTGCCGTGCAAGCAACCCCCCAATGACGTGCGTTTTTTGGAGATTAGTTGGTGGCGCAAGCGCGCCGTGAAACGCCGAAATGCTCGCGCTCGATTGTGGTGACGTTGGAGGTTGAGAAAACCTGCTTTTATGGGCTGACACTGATGAAACCAAATCTCCTGGTTCAGGTCCTGGTTCAGGTCCTGGTCTTGGTCCTCGCAGTGACTTCACTCTTGGAGTTGGTGAGGAAAGGTCCCCATGTGTCAATTGGATTTGATCGTCGCATCCTTTTCTTATACGAATAGCATTGTTGTCAATGTGGCGTGGCACTTGTATGCTTGCTACCTCTAACTTTTGGCATTGGTATTTAGGGGCATATACAGTCCTTTCAGCTGTGATACTCGTTGTAGCCGTTGTGTTCATGGCGGATTCTTGCGATGACGAAGAGTCGCGGCTTTCCAAGCATTTCTTCTCGCGCTTTTCGAAGCGCTTTTCCTTGCATTTCTCTTTGCGTTTCTCTGCCACGAACGCAACCCATGCACGGAAACATGCTTCCCTTCGTCTCTTTCGGGAACAAGCCTTGATGCGACGCGCTGCTGGCGCCGCTTGAGCGCGCCACCTCTTGCGGGCCTCGACGCGTCGCCGCCACGTTTCGAACCAGCGTCGCGTGCGTAGGGTATCAAGTTTCGTGCGCCAGGCGCCTACGGCCCACCGCTCCCCGCTGGTCATCAGGTCTTGACGGCCGGCGGTCGAGAGCCCAAGCGCTGCACTTCCTAGCGAAGCGCCCAGTGCCGTCCCCAGCGCCGATGCCCGTGGCCCGCCTGAGAGCGCCGCCATGCGAAGAGCCGCTGCGGTCTCCATGGCGGCTTCGAGCAAGGGTTCGCTTTTTCGCTTTTTGCTTTTTGTGGATGAGCTCAAGGGCCGAACGAGGTAACTCCTCTTCTTTGTGTTTTGCGAGCGCCTTTTATGATGACCACACCATTTCGAGGTACATATTCACGATAGAGTCTGTGAAAGATGCAATTGGTGGCATGAGCGTCTGCATTGCTTGCATGACGTGACCACGATTATCCTCCGTACTCGATGCGAGGTTCGCTAGACCCTTGGCAGCGCCACGGTGCATTTGCAGGCCGACATTTACGGCGGGCTCGGCGAGAATGAGGCACAAGTGTCGAGTACATCCGTACCGAATGAGCTGCATCTTGTTGGATTCTTTGACACTCAGTGCGGCAATAATTTTCACCAAAGCGAGACTCTCTTCGCTCCCCGGAGCGGCCTGAGATGCAGCAGACATGATCGAAGGAATGAATTGCTTCATATCGTTGTGCTCATCGTTTTGAGCACGCTGCAACAGTGCCTCGCTTGTCGTTTTCCGAACAGATGTAGAAGACGATGCAGTAAGCGCTTCCGCGAGAACCTCCGTGGGACACGGATGTCGAGCATTCAAACAGGCAAGCTCAAAGGCCGCGAGCGCTCGGGAAGTATCCTCTGCTGTCATGCCAGTCTGAGAACGCTTGCCTTCCTGCAAGAGGGCGTGGTGAGCAATCTCGGTCTCTTCCACAATCTGTACGAGAAGACTGAACCCCCCGTGTAATAGAACGACTTGCGCTTCACTGTCTTGGTTCTCAAGGCACTTCGCCAAGAGGTTTGTGACGCCTATGTGCACAACTGGAGTATCAAAGTGCGTCACAGCTCTTGAGAGCGCTTTGACAATGCGCGGACCATCAAGCAGCGCAAGCTCGTGAAAAGAGGTCTCGCCGCATTCACGTTCAAGAGCATCGAGAGCCATTTTGGCCACTGCTGGCGCCGTGGCCTCTTCGAGCATGTTGAGTGACTCTGCCGCAGATGCGGAGCCTGTGTCAAATTTCTCCTCAGGTCGCCGATGAGACTGTGCCGGCTTCAAAAGAGACCGGGTATACTTTGTAGACGCGGTGCCGTCATGCGAGAGCTCCCATAGTGCAGAAGTGGCGAGCGCCCTTGTCTCTTGGCAATCGGAGCGCGATAGTCGTGTGAGTGTGTTCGCTACACCGGCTGCCTCCAAGGCCGCAACAGAGGATGGTTCTTGAAGACAGGCGGCAAGAATAGTTGCACAGTGCTGCTGCATCTTTTGGTCCCGTGTCTCGCGTCCAAGTCCACACAGCAGCTTGCCGTAAAGGGTACCATTAAGTGGGGGCACGGTCGAGTTTCTGGCCTCTACAGCTTTGCAAAGCGTTGCGCATGCTTTTTCGACGAGCGACTGATCTTCAGCGGCGAGAGTTTCAAGGAGAACTAACATCGGGCCTTCCGCAAGTCCTTTCTTTTGCTCGAGACTTGCTTCAATTGCAAGGAGTGTATATCGTTGAAAATAGCGCCATCGCGTCAATACTTGGACAATATCTGTCTGAGCGACCGGTGGAAGCTCCTTTTCCAGCACCACAGTGATCTTGTCGCCATCCACTAAGACGTCGCCCACAAGCAATCGACTTGGCAAGAGGTATCCATTTGCATCCTGCAGAGCGTGCGCTGCGAGGGGGGGAGCGCGTGGGTGAAGCGAAGCGTACTGTGTTTCAATGTCGTGTCGAAGTTCTCCGAGTGTCGTGCTGCGGTCGCAGCTTGTCACGAAGCGCGTGTCGAATAGATGCACGTGAATTTTCATCTTTAGTCCTCGAGAAAGCGAGTCTACAGCAATCAGAAATGAACCGGGATTTGCGAGAGAATCTCGGAATCTGCTGCGTAGCGACCAATTCTTCAAGGCCGAGAGAGAGAGGGAGAAAGCTGCTCCGGGCTCGCCGGGCCTAACTTCTCTGCCCCTGTCTCGCTCTCTCTTTCTCTCTCTTTCTCTCTCTCTCTCTCTCTCTCCGCTTGTACGCTACGCTACGCACGCTAGGCCGCCGAGAAGACCCTCGCGAAAGCAAGGATATCCTACGACTCAACGGACCTTTTAAGCCAAGGTGAGGCGCTTTTCGCCGCTAACTTCGTCATCACAGTTCAAGGATTGTAAAAGTAGCCAGAGCATGCACGCGGCGGCGGCGGCGGCGGCGAAGGTGGAAACGAACCAGGTGCCGAGCTACGCTCGCTCGATCGCTCGCTCACTTGGTCGTCCGCTCGGTGGCTGGGAGCGCGCCCGAAGGTGACTTGACTGCCTGACTGCCTGACGCGGACCTGCTGCTCCTCGCGAGAAGCATGGCTCAGCCGCGACCGGAGGGTTTGTATTGGCACGCAGCGCGGGAGCTATGCGCCGCTGCGCTCGAGTGCCGAGATCGCGCGCGAAGCAGACCAAGACCGCTACCGACGAGCGTCCTGCAGCACCTGCAGAGCGAGTTGTGGTCGGCGTGCGAAGATGCTGCGCTCCATGGCGAGCTTGGGGTTGACACTGCTTCTCACAGCGCGCGCGCCCTCTTACTCATGTTTGAGTTTATCATGGACCATGTCGAGCACGTCGAGCGCGAGCGCGATCGTGCACATGAAGACCTGCAGAGCGCGATCTCAGCGATGAAAAAGTGGCGGGCGCGGGAGGAGATGCAACAACGCAAAGTCACAGAATTGAAGGCGGCTCTTCGGACCGAGTCCACTGGCGCATCGGCGCTGGAGGAGGAGGTTTCGTGTCTGCGCAAAGAGCTGCAGAGATTGCGATCTGAGCTCGAGCAACAGGCGCGAATTGCCGCAGCGACTCATTTACACGCCTCTCGAGCATCGGAAGGACCTATATTTCCTATTCCTCCTTCATTTGCAAGCAACCCCCCTTCAGAATCGGCAAACACGAGGCAGATACGAAGCGAGTCAGCACCAGTTCGGCATGGCCGCGGTATGAGAAGTGTTTCATTCGAGGAAGAACACATCAAGTGCGATGGCGGAGACACGAGTTTATCGTTTGAAAGTGCAAGTATTGGATTTGGAGATGCGAGCATTTCCTTTGACAGCGCGAGCGTTCTCGATTGTAAGCTTGACGAGAGTGACGACATCCGAATGTCGAGGAAATCTACACACTCCAATCGCAAGACACGGACACGTCGTGCAAGCTACCTTGATGGATCAAGATCGATTTGTGAGACCAAATCTTGTGGACACGTCGACCGCGCCGAAGACGATACTTATTCTAGCCACGGGCTACCTGTTAAAATTGACGCCCGAGGTTGGCCGACGTGGGCTGAGGAAGATTATTTAGACTTGAATCAAGATCAAAATCAAGATCAAGATCAAGATCAAGATCACGATTGTGAACGAGATCGAGAGCGGGCCCAGAGTCAAGGCATTCTTCATGCGAGCGCGCAGCTCCCCTCCGAGGACGATGAGGTGGCAGCTGCGGTTCGTTCTCGTATGCGAAGAATATTGTCGATTGGATGAAAAGTCGATGTCAACAGAGGTGAGTCCTTTGCGTTCATGTACAGTTTGGATAGGAGTAATCCGGTGCTTTGGATGTGTTGGGTTTCTCGTTCACGTCTGCAACAGCGACAGCAACAGCGAATAAGCAAGGGAGCCAATGCGTTATTTCTCCTCATTGGCGGAAATTAGAGTTAGCTCACCTTTTTATCATGGCAAAAAAACAATGTACGTGAGTCCTGCCGATTGGTCCAGGGTCTTTTGATGAAAACTGGAATATAACTCTGAAGATTTTATTTTCTTTTTCTTTCTTTTTTTCTTGTGAGTGTGTATGTAAAAGAGAAATGTCTCGTTCCGAAAAGAGAAAAACGTAAACGCATGACAATTGTGGAAGGTAGCCATGACGACAGGCAATCTAAGGTGCCTTGGGAGGCTCCGCGCCGCCGGCAGCAGCGGCGGCGGCCTTGGCCTTTTTGCGTTTCTCAAACTCCTCCATCTTCTTCTTGCGCTCCTCGGCGGCGCGTTCAATCTTTTCTTGCATCTTTTGACGATTCTCCTCCTCTTGGCGCTGAATGTCCTCGAGGATCGAGTCGCGGTACTCGTCAAAGCCGCCTTCCCACTCGACGACAGTCTTGTTCTCCAATACCCAGAGGCGGCACTCGGTCTCGACAATGACTCGCTCGTCGTGCGAAATAAGAATGACTGCACCTTCAAAGTTGTTGATGCCGTCGATGAGAGCCTCGACGGACTCCAAATCGAGATGGTTCGTGGGCTCATCCAGACAGAGGATGGACGGGCGCTGCAGCGCCATGTTCGCAAAGACAACGCGACTCTTTTGACCTCCTGAGCAGTTCATGAGCTTGATTACGTGAGCCGAGCCCTCGAGACCGAATCGGCCGAGCGTGTTGCGCGCTTCCTGATAGGTGATGTTGTGAATGCGCCGCAAAAAGTCCACAGGGGTCTCGGCTGCAGGGAGAACGTCAAGAAAGTGCTGATGATACTTGGCAATTCGCACACCACGATTAATCTTGACCTCGCCCTTGGTCGGCTCCAAGTCGCCCACAAAGAGCTTCATGAGCGTACTCTTTCCGATACCGTTGGCGCCGACGATGGTGATGCGCGAGTCCTTGTCGATACCGAAAGAGAGTTTCTTGAAGAGAGTCTTGCCACCAGGATACTTGAAGGCGACGTCCTCGACCGAGATGTAGTTGCCCTGAAGCTCAATCTCAGGCTCAGGAAAGTCAAAGTTGACCACGTAGTCTTTGGGGCGCTGCAAGAGCTGACGATCTGCCAGGGAGCCTCCGATGTTGCCGCCAGCATCATCGTCGCCGCCCGCGCCCTTCTTCTTGCGCGCCCCGCCGCCCTCGCGCTTCTTTTTCGCCGCGAGCTGCTCGGCAGCCTTTTTGTTGGTAACACCCTTCTTTTTCATAGAGCGCAGCTCCTTTTCTTGCTTCTCGTACTCCTTCTTGATCTTCTCCAAATAAATCTTGTGCTGATCCTCAAACTGGGAGTACGTGCCGCGGTAGTACTGGATGCTGAGATCCGCGAGACACATAATGTCGGTGCACACGGCCTCGAGAAGCGAGGAATCGTGCGAGACGAGAATAATGGTCTTTTTCCACTTTTGCAGCACATCCGTGAGGTAGATGGCACTGTTGAGATCGAGATGGTTGCTCGGCTCATCCAGCAGGGTCAGCGTACGCTCGAGGAAGAGCGCGCGCGCAATGGAGACGCGCATGCGCCAACCACCGGAAAAGCTCTTTGTCGGGGCGCGCAACATGTCCTGGGTGAATCCAAGACCCGTGAGCAGGGTGAGAGCCTTGGCTTCGGCGGCGTCGGAGTTGCGCAGCCGCAGCTCGTTACTAATGTCCGAGAGTTCGTTGAAAAGGGCTTCGTGCTCTTCCATGGACATGTCGTCGGCTTCCTCGCGGTCGAGAATGGCCATGACTTCCTCCTCGCGCTTGAGAAGCTGAGTGCGTCTTGTGTCGGCCTGCAGTACCATGTCGACGGCCGGGGTGTCGTCGGCTGGGACTTCCTGGTCAACGTAGATTGTATCGATCTTGGGGGGAATTTCGAGTTCTCCGTTGGCAATGAGGCGCAAAAGCGTACTCTTACCGCCGCCATTGCGGCCAATGAGGCCGTACTTGCGGTTCTCCGCAATCTTGAGCTCTGCGTTCTGGAAGAGAGTCTTGCCATAGGCGCTCACGGTGAAGCTGGGAATGTTGATATCTCTTCCGTTTTCCCAAGCGTCGTCACGATTAATGGCGGTGGCTGAGACGGCAAACTCGGTAGGCTTGGACTTGATTTCGGAAACGAGGCGCTCGCGCTCTTCTGCCTCTTGTGCCTCCTTGAGCTTGCGCCGCTCTTTATTGCTCAGCTTGCCCTTCTTGCCGCGGCCCTTTTTGGCGTCACCTTCCTCGTCGTCGTCCTTGCTCTTGCTCTTGCTCTTGGATTTCGACGATTTCTTCGACTTGCCTGAGGCCTCGTCCGCATCATCTTCATCGGCATCCTCGTCGTCTTGGTCCTCGTCGCTGCCGCCCTTGCGAGACTTGCGGCTCGACTTTTCCTTCTTCTTTTTCTTTTCCTTTTTGTCCTTTTTACTCTTTTTCGACTTGGAGCTCTTGGTATCGTCCTCTTCCTCTTCCTCGTCGTCGTCGTCGTCGTCATCATCATCCATGTTGAGAGCCGCGAACGAGGTGGCGGCCTGTCCTGCGTCATCGTCGTCGCCATCGTCGTCGCCATCGTCGTTCTCATCCTGGGCTTCGTCTTCCGAGTCCTCCATCATGTCCAGAGCACCGAAACCGCCAGCGGAGGCCGCCTTTTGCTTCTTCTTGTCCTTCTTGGACTTCTTTTTGCTCTTGCTAGACTTTGGCGCTGGTGCCGCTTCTTCCTCGTCCTCCTCGTCCTCGGAGTCGTCTAGCGCGCCAAAGCCTGCTGCGGCGGCCTTGGGCTGGGGTGCCTCGTCCGCGTCATCATCATCATCATCATCATCATCATCCTCTGAGTCAAGAGCGCCAAAGCCACCAGACTTGGAATTGGTGTTGTTGTCGTCGTCGTCATCGTCGTTGTCGTCATCGTCGTCTTCGGTCTTCTTGGACTGGGTGTCGTCGTTCAGCTTACCCTTTTTGGCAAGCTTGAGCATGCGTTTCTGCTTGCGCGACAGCTTCTCTCCATTGCCCTCCTCGGCCTGCTCCTCCTTCTTCTTCTCCTGGGCCTGCTGCGCCTCGGTGTCGAGGTCGTCCAGGAAGTTCTTCCTGCCGCCCTTCTTCTTGCCCTTGCCCATCTTGTCGCTGTCGCTAGCTGTCGCTAGCTGTCGCACTCGCGCTCGCCGCGCCTAGCTTGCTCCCCTCGTCCGTCTCGCACTCGCACTCGCACTCGCGCTGCTGCGGCTTCGCAGCCACCAAAAAAAGGCAGATTGCCTCGCCTCGCCTCGCCCTTGCGCGCGAACTTTCACGCTACCGTGCGCTGCGCGGGGGAGAAAGCCCACCGCGCGCCGTGCCGAGCGCCTCGCGCCGCGCCGCCGTCGTCCGGCTCGCCCCGCGTGCCGCCCTCGACCTGCCGCTAACTTGGTCTGCCTTGGGCTCCCTGCGCGTTTCGACGAGGCTCGTAACAACAGCCTGCCCGACGCATAGGCAGCGAGCGTGCTGCCAAAGTTGAACAACCACCTCCACTGGAAAGTGAAGAATGAATGAATGAATGAATGAATGAATGAATGAATGAATGAATGGAATAAATGACTGAATGAATGGAATAAATGAAAGGAAGAAAGACCTCGCCTCGCCTCGCCTCGCCTCGCCTCGCCTCGCCTCGCCTCAACAGAGAGTTTGCACTATACTACGCTTGCCGCACGGCCGGTCAAACAATTTTGGAGAGTGAGAGGCGTAGATCAAGTTCGCCATGCGGCGATGCTTCAAGTTATTCGCTTGAGAAATCAACCATGGCATTAGCCTATTTCCGAGTTTGCGGCTGGCGGCTTGGATTAAAAAAAAAACACGATGAAGGAGTCCATGAATCATAGCTCACAAGCTCCTCTACATCTGAAAGCGAGTAGGCCTACCATGATTAGGCATCCATCTCTTCTGCGTCGCTCCGAGCTGCCGAACCTTTCCAACAAAGCAGCAGTTCTTCAAACGTTCCGCAGATGTTCCATGGTCGCTCGGCGCACGTGAACAAGCAAACCGTGGCCCGCCCTTGGCCAAGGACGAGGCGGCTTCAAGTCTCGATCTATATCTGCGGTTGCTCGGAGAAGATGGGACGCGGCGCAGGAACTCGCGCGGCATGGAGACTTGCGCTTCTTTTGCTCGTGGCGTCTGTACGGGCCACTAGAAGGTTCGTGAACGTGAACGGCGTCGTGGAGGCCGCAGACGACGTAACGCGTGCCAACGTGCTGCAATCATCACGTGCACCGGTGGCCTGCGACGACACCGCCGTTGGTGAGACACGCGCGACCTTTTTGGAAAGCAAAATCGACGTGGAGACTCTCATGGACGCAGGATTTATTGAAATGTACGCTTCGAGCGTGTCGGCACCTCTGGCAAAGGGTTTTGGGACAGATGGCACCGACCGCTCATCACAGCGTGGTGGACACAATGGCAAGAGCAACCTTGCCTTTGCAAAGCGACGCGATGAAGATCGGTCTAGTCTCGACCTGCAAAACGGCGGTGCCAACTCCCTGTCAGCCAGAGCTGATGGTAGCGCCAAACCTGATGGTAGCGCCAAACCTGAAGATCTCTCGCTCGCCGAGGAGGCGTACTTGTACGATGACGTCTTTTTAGAGGACGGCACGGTGCTAAGCGAAAACGATTTCCCGACAGTGAAGCGCCACAAGTCTCGCACAGGCTGGGACGAGCCCTCGTGGGATGCACTCGAGACGCAGTGGGATAATTTGCCAGGAATTTCACGCCGCGTAGAACACCTCCCGGGCTTTACCGAACCAGAGTCAGAGAAGCGGCTGATTGGTGGCATGAAACCATCACTCGTTCGCGTCGCCATGCAGCGTAAGCTGCTTGAGCATGGACGGGGAAATCCAATCATGTTTGGAACATGGGGTCACCTTGGTAACGCCTTTCGTCTCATGGGCGAGTCGCACGCAGCTGTGCAAAGCTTGCGCCGCGCTCTATATCTGAAACCAAATGACAAGGACGCGTTGACGCACTTGGCTATTGTCCTTCGGGACGCGGGTTATACCGCCGACGCAGCCAAGATATTTCAGTACGTCATATCGCTTGGGTCCGCGACAGCATTGGTACATTATCTTCTTGGAAACCAATTGATCGAACTCGGCGAACCCGAGGCGGCATTGGCAAACTTTCAGATTTGTCTCCAAAAGAATCCAGACTTTAAGCCTGCTGCTCAAAGACTGCAGGATTTGCGCGCTCTCATGCGACAGGGCTCGGGCTCAACGTCTGCATCTCCTTCTAAAGGTCCCAGCCATGGTAGCGCTGATGGCAGCAGCACTTTCTCCAAGGGAACGAGCAACGGCGGCGGCGCCGTGGAACTCGGCTTTTCTACAAACGATGCCTTGATAACTCTCGAGGACGTTGGGATTGTTTTGCTTGTTGGATTTGTTGTATTTGGCCTGGCAGCCTTTGTTGTGCGCCGCAAGGCCGAAAGCAGCCGGGGCCGAAGAAAGGGAAGCAAGTGAAGCAAGTGAGATGAAGAAGAGATGGTGTGTTCCTCGGGCCAAGGCTCTATGCTCCGACGTGCCCCTGCGTTTCACCTCAACAGATAGAGACAGATATCAACGTAGTACGACGGAAGGAAATGAGGCATGGGGTGAAGTAGGAATGAGGGAAAGAGAAAGGAATGATAAAATAAATAAAAATTCTAAATGAAGACGGTTCAGAGGAAGGGCCAAAGACGATTTGAGACGCGCGCGAACCGTGCATATGTACAGGGGACGGCCTCGTGCAAACCCTCCCTCTTGGTCAACCTCGTACGAGTGTCGCTAACTCGGAGCATGGCGATGCGATGTGGCGCGATAAAAGGCGATGTGATACGATGGCTTGCCTACTAGTCCGAGGGAGCGCCGCGCGTCCAGAGGATAGCCGGAACGACCATGCCAATGGTGACAAAGACACCCAAAGCACCGCGACCGAGACGAGCATACGTGACAGCCTTGCGAAGACGATGGGTGCGTTCACACACTGTATCCGTGAGCAATCCCTCGGCGGCCTGGAGAAGCTTGTCGCAAGTAGCTAGCGCAGGGGTGTAATCCCCCAGGCGGTAGTACGCAAGGCTAATGTAATAAAGACACTCAACGGGCATGAGCGACTCTTGCATCGGCTCATCCGCAAAGCCAAGTCCACCACGGGAGTCCACCGAGATACGTCGCGTGAGCATGCGCGCTGGATCCTCTGGGATGTCGGTGTCAAAGCCTGGGGTCACGGGCTCGGGCTCGGCGGCGTCTTGGTCTTCGTCCTCCCCGGCATCGCTCCAGGGGGTCTTTTCGAATCCGTCGTCGTCGTCGTCGTCGGTGCCCCCCTCGCCATTGTCGGAGTCGAAGTCTTCCACGTCGACATCCTGGTCTGTGGCATTACCGTCGTCCGGATTAACAGACCTGAGGAGAACGTAGCCATCCTCCACCACGGGCTCGATGCCATCTTGATGGTTACCACGTTGCGCGAAGCGCACAGGCGCATGCGGGAGTTCGTCACTCACCGGGATGCTCTTGGGGGTGATGGGTTGTGTTGACGGTGGTTCGTGCTGCAGGTGCGCGTAAAGTTCCTCGAGCAGTTCAATGCCGCGGCGCGTCAGGCCGCGGCTGGCGCTGCAGCACAGCAGACTTCCATAGCGTAGCTTGCACAAGTGCGAGGCGTGCTCCTTGCGCAGCTCGCAGTCGTACTCCGCCTTGAGTTTCTGTAGAAACTCCGTCGTAGCCAGCGCCTCCGCGTTGGCAAGTTCTTTGGCAAACATGGCGGGCGCGGCAACGCTCACAGGCGTCTCGTAGATCCTCTCGTCGCGTATCGCGGCGCCAAGACGCCTCGCCCTCGCCGGCCTGACAGGCAGACAGACAGACAGCTCGTGCGCACGGTCACTATGCGCTCAGCTCGTCGCGTCCCGTTCCGTTCCGCTGCACGCCTTCCGCCCGCCCTCACTCGAGGCCTGGCCTGGCCGGCTCGCTCGCTTGTCCGCTCGCTCGCTCGCTCGCTCGCTCGCTTGCTCGCTCGCCGCTGCCGCGCGCGAGGCCGCCCCGCTCGATCGTTGTCTGCGCGTACGTGCGTACGTACCTCCGCCCGGGTGGGTGGGACGCTTTTGCGCACCTACGTCAGCTGTCGCAGGACACGGCCTCGAGGTCGAGGTCGAGCTTGCCGGCGAGCTCGACTGCGATCGATCAACGTCGCGAGCGCCGCCTTCGGCCCTCGCCCGCGCGCCGGTTCTCTGCGCGGGAGCAGGGGGCGGCGGAGAGCAGCCGCCGCCGGAGAAGGCTCGCGGCGCAGCGCAGCGCAGCGCAGCGCAGCGCAGCGCAGCGCAGCGCAGCGCAGCGCAGCGCAGCGCAGCGCAGCGCAGCGCAGCGCAGCGCAGCGCAGCGCAGCGCAGCGCAGCGCAGCGCAGCGCAGCGCAGCGCAGCGCAGCGCAGCGCAGCGCAGCGCAGCGCAGCGCAGCGCAGCGCAGCGCAGCGCAGCGCAGCGCAGCGCAGCGCAGCGCAGCGCAGCGCAGCGCAGCGCAGCGCAGCGCAGCGCAGCGCAGCGCAGCGCAGCGCAGCGCAGCGCAGCGCAGCGCAGCGCAGCGCAGCGCAGCGCAGCGCAGCGCAGCGCAGCGCAGCGCAGCGCAGCGCAGCGCAGCGCAGCGCAGCGCAGCGCAGCGCAGCGCAGCGCAGCGCAGCGCAGCGCAGCGCAGCGCAGCGCAGCGCAGCGCAGCGCAGCGCAGCGCAGCGCAGCGCAGCGCAGCGCAGCGCAGCGCAGCGCAGCGCAGCGCAGCGCAGCGCAGCGCAGCGCAGCGCAGCGCAGCGCAGCGCAGCGCAGCGCGGAGACGGTCGCGTCGCGAGCGCTCTGCTCTGCTCTGCTCTGCTCTCGCAGGCTGGACTCTTCTTCTCCCTCCTTTTCCAGCTCTCGCCAAGCTGGTCCGGCTAACTATTAGAACTGACAGCAGCCAATTCAAAACCTCGATAAACCGCGGTTCCTTCCGCGCGAGCGTACGGCCCGCGGCGCGGCCTGCTCGCCCGCCCGCCTGCCTGCCTGCCTGCCTGCCTGTTTGCGGCGAGCTACGCTACGCTGCGCTGCGCGGCGCGGCCCTGCGCTGCGCTGCGCTGCGCTGCGCTGCGCTGCGCTGCGCTGCGCTGCGCGGCCTCGCGGCGGCGGCGGGGGTCTCGCTGTGTCTCGGTCTCTCTGCCGGACTGTCTGGCTGTTTGTTGTGTTGTGAGTCTGCTTTTCCGCAGGAGGGGAGTGCGCACAGCGACGACGTCGTGGACCCGCTGCGCTCGCTGGCGCGCGAGCGAGCGAGAGAGAGAGAGGGCGAGCGGGCGCAAAAGGGAAGAACCGCCGGAGGTGGAGCCGGAGGGTGATGTGTGCGTGGGGAATGTAGAAATGCGGAGGAACAGGAACAGGAGGAGGAGGAGGAGGAGGAGGAAGAGGTTGGTATGGCGCGGAGGAGAGAGAGGTAGTATATAGTGTAGTCTTTGGTTGCTGTTCGCGTTTTTCAGTTTATTGTTTTAATGGGGGAGGGGAAAAGAGAGAAGAATGATTGTCACGGGTGTGATGGTTGTCGTTCTCAAAACTTGAAGAGCCAAATTTTGGTTGTTTTCGAGTAGAAATGACGCATCCTAAATACGTGCGTCTTTTCTGAAGAAAACGCACCAAAGACTTGGAAATGGCAGCAAAGCGTGAACCTGCCGATCGCAGTCAAGGCTTGCAGAACCGAGTTTGTTCTTTCCGAGCATACCATTTGACTTATTTGGTTTCTTCAGATCCCTCTCGGATCTGCAGGGTGTGGCAGCACGAACTGACGCAGACGAGTCCGAGATTCCACGTTCACAGTTTTGCCTGGCCACAAGCGTAAGCGGACTCTCGCCCGCCCCTTCGCAATCTTGGATTTTGATGGTCTTCTAGGCCCGGGCTTACGGTGATGATGACGAAAATGATGATGATGATGATTGATGATTGATGATTGATGATGATGTTGACAGGCCAAGCAAGGCCTAGGCCTACTGCCGTCAGTGCTGTACTTTGCGGGCTGTGAGTCAAGTGATTTATTATGCACACCACATCTTGCAATGATTGAAGATTTAGGCCTACTACGTACTATTTAGGCCTGCCTACCTAGTAGACATCATTCGCCGCCCGCTGCACGAGCGCGGGTCCGCGAGTGCGGGAAAGCGAGCGCGGAAGCGCGGCGGGCGTCAAGCGCACGCCCCCCTCGTGCGCGCGCACGAGATGATGGTGGCCTTTGGCAGATTCTCGGCGGAGGAGGTGCGTGACATCTCGGCTGGCGATCATCCCGCGGTAAGGGCAGCGCTGCAGCGCAAGTCGCGCGCCGCCGCCGCTGCCGCCGCGGTCACGAGCACGAGCACGAGCACGAGCACGAGCACGAGCACGAGCACGAGCGCAGGCCCCGGTGCTGCGCAAAATGGCGCGTCTACGAAAGCACAGCCGACCCGCGCAGCAGCAACAGCAGCCGCCACAGCTTCGAACGACAGCGGCACCGCCACTGCTCCCGTCTCGGTATGGCACAAGCCCCACAAGCTCCTTGTGACGCAGCCTCCCTCGGCGGCCACCGCGTCTGCAGCCGTCCAGCCTTCGCAGCAGAAAACGACGCCCCAAGTCGTGCAACAAGAACCCGTCCAGGCTGCCCACGAACAGCAGCACCAGCACCAGCACCAGCCATCAAATGTGCCCGAGGAAATCTCGAACCCACCGAACGCCAAGGCGGAAATGGCCTCGTACTTGCGAGCGCTCGTGCAACGCAAAGCCAAACACCGTCTGGACCTCGACGCGCCGGAGCGCAAAACGCTTGTATCGGCAAGGCGTGGCTTGTACAATCTGGGCAACACGTGCTTCATCAACGCTGTAATCCAGAGTCTAGTCTTGACGCCTTCGCTCGGCTCCGTCTGGTTTGCTGTCCTCGACAAGATCCCGGATCTTGAGGCCTCCCTCGATGCCGAGCGTCTTGAGGAGGTGCAGACCCTTCGTAGCTTGTCGGAGCTGGCAGTGGAACTTCTTGGATCCGAGCAGCTCGCAAAGGCGTACCTCGATCGTCCAGTGACAGCAGGCGCCACGGCAGTGCGGCCTGACGAATTTATTTGGCTCATTCGGGACTTTTTCGAGAATCAGGGCCTCACCGATCGCATTCAAAAGGATCCGACCTCGGAGGAAACTCGAGTTCGGGTCCACGTGCCGCAGCAGGATGCCCATGAGTTCCTCGAATGGCTCTTGGATCGCCTCAACGATGAGCAGGTAGCCCTTCTCAAGTCTGGCGCTTCATCCTCGTCAGAGTCACCCTCCTCAGATGCGCCGTGGGCAAATGGTAGCACCAGGGAGGCTGCCAATGGAAACAACCATCTGGATGTCTCGCTCGAAAGCATCGAGGCTTCAAACATGGGCGCCTGGGCCGATGAGGCGAGCGGAGACGGAGACGCGGATGCCGACGGCTGGCAGGAAGTGGGTCGCAAGGGGCGAAACCACGTCACGACCAGGGTCGGGCACCACCATGACGACGACGAGGCGTCGGTGCAGACCTTTATTTCGGAGAGCTTCCAGGGCATCGTGCGCAGCAGTCTACGAACTTCAGGAGCGCGCGAATCCATTACACTGCAGCCATTCATGTGTCTGCAGCTCGAGGTGCTCAACAAGGCGGTGCGTTCCGTTTTAGACGGTCTGGACCTCTTCATGTCCCCGGAGATCCTCACGGACCTCCTGTCGCAGAAACACGGCAACATTCAGCGTGGACAAAAATCTCTGCTCTTTGACAAGCTCCCGCGCGTGCTGATTCTGCATCTCAAACGGTTCGTGTACGATAAAAAGACGAACAGTCCGCTCAAGCTCAACAAGCTCGTAACGTATCCGTCCAAACTAGTCATTCCGGACAATTACTTGTCGACCAAGTTAAGGCAGCAGCTGCACGCGCAAGGCGCTGCTGCGTCTTCTGCGGCACCATCTTCAGCAGCAACTTCAGCAACAGCGGGTTCAGGAGAGCCAGGAACAGAACCAATAGCGGCACCGGGCCCTGGGGCGGTCCCTTCGATGGTTCCGCCTGGCGCTTTTGCGACGCGCATCTCGTCGCCGGCAGAACTTCGTGAGTACCAACTGCACGCTGTCGTGCAACACCAAGGAAATGCGGCTGTGCAGGGTCACTATATTTCCTGGACCCTGGACACTGCTACGGGCGCCTGGATGGAGCACAACGATGACAAAGCCAAGCCCAAATCGCTCAGTGAGGTGCTTGACAACCGTGACGCTTATTTGCTTTTTTACTCACGGAAAAACTAGTTTGGTGCTGCTCTTATTTCTTACTCTTTTTTTTTTCCTTTGAATTATTTTGGCCGGTCGCATTTCTTTCTTCCCGAGCCCCCAGGCTTGCAGTTGTAGCTCGTGCAGGTATGTATGTGCGGTCATAAACTATTTCCCTGAGACTCTCTCATTCTCCCTCCGTCTATGTTGCGTAATGGTTGGGTAAAAGTGAAAAGCGTTGGTTTTTGTAGTGCAATTTTAATCAAGAAAGCACATCATCGCCTCGCAAAGCTAATTTATGCCTAAAGTGATCTATTGTGCGCCGCCATCAAAAATTCGAGATTGCGATAAGAGCGCTGGTTTGATGCTCCTTCCGTTTACCTAGGACCTCGCCAGACTGTTTCGGATTGGGCCCAGATGCACTCAGCTTTGCTTTGTTTTGCAAAGATTTTCATCGACCACCCACTTGAGTTCGTCTGCGGGTCGCCAAGATGGCAGCAGCTGGCGCTCACGCAGTACCGATAAAGTCGCAGAATCATTTTTTTCCTTTCAGCGAGACGCAATCAGAACAAACAAACCCACCTGCCCGGATCAGTCATCAAAATTTCGCGCTTTTTGTTCACTTCTGACAATCGTAAGAGCACCGAGCAACATGCTTTTCTCAATTACTTTGGGATGCAAAGGTTTGGAACCTATGCGTACTGTATCGCTTGAGCCACCAGCGTTTGATGTCCAAGTGTCGAATTGATAATAGTTTGCGCCTTGAAAAAGAGTTCGACATTTTACCACTAGGCCTATATTCGATAATTGTTCTTTGACTGCCTTTCGGGCAGGGGAATGCAGATTTTATGCAGAAAACTCAGAGTGGATCTTGACGTTTTGCGACACCTTGCGAGCAAGCTTCTCAAAGTCCCGCTCGGACTTCTTCTTGGACTTGTATTCCTTCTTGGCGACAAAACGCGTCTTGCTGGTAGAACTCACGCCCTTGGGCTGTTCCCTTAGACCAAAAGCTCGTGCCACATGACCGAGGTGGAGCTGCTTGGGGTGAAAGATGTGTTTGGTCTCTTTCGAGTGCACAGCGTAGGCGCGCACATAGGCCACAAATGCGTCCTCAGCGCGGGCTTTGAGAGATCCGCGAAAAGCAGGCTTCTTCTTTCCCTTGACACCTTCCCGCGTTGCGGCACCGCTGTCGACGAGATCCTCAATCTTTACTTGCAAGAGACCTGCGGCGGCTTCAGGGTCATTCTGGGCTTTGAGGAGCGCGCTGGATCTGGCCTTGGCACGTCGGGCAGGAGCCGCAGCTTCCCCGGCCGGGATCGCGTACTTTGAGAGCGCAGCGTACACAGTCTGCACGTGCATCTGGGAAAGTCGCATTCCATGCTTTTGCAAAATTCCCAAATAGGCTTGCTCAGAGGGCGTAAGAAAAATGAGCGCCGATCCTCGTTGTCCGGAGCGCGCCGTGCGTCCAACGCGATGCACGTACTCGGAGATTTCACTGGGGGGATCATACTGCACAATCCAATCCACAAAGGGAAGATCAAGGCCGCGAGCTGCAACATCGGTGCAAATGAGAACGCCGTGATTCGCCTTGCTAAAGTCTTTGATAGCCTTGCGGCGCTCCATCTGGTCGATACTGCCGTGCAACTTCCACCAGTTCGTACCCATGCCTCTGTTGTGATCCATGGCAGCGTCGTCATCGTCTTCGTCGTTGTTGTCGCCAAGGTCTGACTTTCGCCGGGGAGGCCACTCGATCTTGGTCAGGACAGCATGCAAAAAGTCAACGACGGCTCGACACGATACAAAGAGAAGCATCTTGACATTGTAGCGATAGCGCTTGACCTGACGGAGAACAAAGCTGCAAAGCGCGGCAAGGCGTTGCTTCTGCTCAACAATCATGTAGTGCTGCATTAACGTGCTTGGCACAGCGACTGCCTCACTGCCGGCGACCTCATTCTCCGCAACCTCGTCTCCTTCTGCTTCGGCCCCCGGAAGCGACCCGGAGGCGGCAGCCATTGCGCGCGCCGCCTCGGCTGGGTCGATATCGATAGTAACTGGGTCGCGAAGGCTGCGATTTGAGAGTTCCTTGACCTCGCTACTAAGCGTTGCAGAACAAAGAACAGTCTGTGTGCGAACGCGCTCCTCGGTCGTGACGTTCTCATCAATCCAGTCGAGAATCGACTCGATTTGTTTGGAGAAACCAGGATCCGTAAGTCGATCTGCCTCGTCGAGAACGAGCCACTCCAGTGTACCCTTGCGTAGCGTATCGCCAAGCGTCTGCGTGTTCTTGAGGTGATCCTGGAAGCGACCTGGCGTGGCAACGAGAACATTAAATCCTTTGCGGAGACGTGCTTTTTCGCTCTTGCGTTTCTCGCCACCGATCAGAGAACCAATGATGAGCCAGTGAAACGGCTTCGACACGCGCTCGAGTACTTGCATGATCTGGTAGCAGAGCTCGCGTGTGGGAGAGAGGATGAGTGCACGGAGACCGCTCGAACGAGACATTCTCTCCTCGCGTCTGTGGAGATTATTGATGATTGGCAGTCCAAAGGCAAGTGTCTTGCCGGACCCGGTCTGACTTTTGATGAGGACGTCGCGGCCGCCAACAAGAGCAGGAATGGCACGCGACTGGACAAGGGTGGGTCGGATAAAGCCCATGCCATTTTCGCTCGTGGGCGCTACAAGGAGGCTCGAAAGCTCGGTTGACAGGCCTAGCTCATCGAACGAGAGGTCTGCATGCTGCTCACGCGGAGGAGCTGAAGGTGTGGCAACGCGAGGAGGGGCCGAGGGTGTAGCCGAAGCCACGCGCGAGATAGCTTGGGGAGCGCTACCATTGCTTGCAGGCCGCGGACGCTTTTTGGCGCTTGAGACTGCTGTTGAAGTTGCCACGGACGTTGACTGCGCAGCTTTGCCATGACGTGGCTGCTGCTTTTGCTGTTGTTGCTGGTGCTTCGGGAAAGATGTCGTTTTCAGATTCTTGCGTTGAGTGGCGGTGGCGGGGGTGGCGGGGGTGGCGGCAGTGGCGGAAGGGGCTGCAGGAGCGGAGCTTGTCTCGACACCATTGGCCGCTGGGTTGGCGGTTGCGACGGGCTTGTGTGCCCGTGCAAAAGACTTTTGCTCTTGCTTTTGCTGCTTGCGCTGCTTGTTGGCTGCCTGCGGAGCTCCTCGCTGCGCAACGGGCTTCGAAGGGTTGGTCCGCGCGCCAGGCGCCATCTTGGCACGCTTGACCTCTTGGTGCCGGCGTTGCTGCTGCGTCTGCGGGTTAGAGCGCTTCTTGCGCGCAGGAGGGGGCGGCGACGGCGCATCGTCGCCGTCCTCGATAATGTTGAGAAGCATCTTGTGCTCAAGGCGAGTAAAAGGACTCCCGAGGTCGAGGCCGTGCGCACGGAATTGTAGGTCTGTCTGTCTCTTTCTCTCTATTTGGTTGGTTCTGGCGCTGGCGCCTTTGGAACTTTTGTTATCTTCGTCACTTCCTATTTCGCCTGCTTGCCCGAGAAAATGTGTTCCTTAATGCGAGGATCGAGCAAGCTCGAGGCGTGGTGTTCGCGAAACGGAGCTTGACGCGAGTCTGCAGTATACCACAAAGAGCAAAAAATAGAGGTCTATGCTTTGATGTCGACAAAGAGGAGAATTATTGATTGACAAAATAGTAATGTTCAGAGGACTTCTTCTTCTTCTTCTTCTTCTTCTTCACGCGTCTGGAAAATTGAAGACGCAAGAGGGATGGCCGAAACTAAGAAAGTCAAGTTTTACGATAATGGCAAAGGAAGCAGAGACGAGGAAATTAGTTTTGCTCGCGCCTGCAGCATCAGAAGACTTAGATTTGATGACGGCTCTTGCGGAATGTGCGCTCGAAGAATCGGGTCTAGCGTAAGTTGTGGGAGCGCTGTTCCCGGAGAAGATTGCGCGACCTGTGAGCGTAGCGAGCACGGCGCCCATCCTGGCGCTTGCGTCAATAGCGGTATGGATGTTCGCGAAGAAATCGAGGGAGTAGACGATCTAGAATCCGTATGTGAACTGGAAGAATCACCAGCAACGTTGTGATCCCGAGACGCGGTGAGATCACGCGCAGGAGCATGTCTTTTGGCGAGTGCGGCCGTAACAGCGATTTTGAGCGCCAAGTCTGAAACATCGTGTTCATTGAGCGTGCTCGAGTTGTCGATAATAAGCTCATTGTTGTAAAGAGAGGCGGGCGCTTTATCCTGTGGAGCGAGAGTCATGTCAGGAGCGCGACTCGTTTCGTCCTTTGAGCGCAAGCGATAGTGCGACATGCACATGCCTTGCATCTTTGGAACCTTGTGGCACGAAGGCACAGTGCATCGCGCGCCGCCGCCATGCGCAAAGCAGCGACCTCCCTGCTTTGCAGCATGGGTGCAACTTTTGACAACGCAATTACGGCCGCCCCCATGAGCCCTGCATAGGTCCATGGGCCCATCGCACGTCCTACGGCAACCAGAGGGATGCGAGCAAAAGTATTTGCCTCCATGGCGATTACACTTGGATTTGAGACGCGCAAAGCGCGTGCACCCAGGTTCTGAGCAGCGCGGCTTTCCACCGTGCGTTGAGCAGAGGCCCAAGGACGTCCTCGCGGTCTTACGGCAGCCCGTTGGGTGGGTGCACTTGCGTCCGCCGCCGTGCGAGACGCAAAGCTTGTTCGGCCCCGCTGTGCTGTGCGTGCAGCCCTCAGCCTTGCACCTGTACCCGCCGCCATGCCTTACGCACTTGCCGCCGCGTCTCGCGAGCTTGGCACACCCGGTCTCTGAGCATGTTGGGAAGGACTTTTTCTCGCTGCAGCGCGCAGTGCGCGCCATGGCCTCGCTGCGGCTGGCTCCTGCCGCAGCCGCCGCTGCCGCCGCACGTCGAGCCGGTGTTTGCGATATGCTGCTGATGCCTGCACTGCTCGCCTTATTGCCTACGACACGACTCTGCTCGCGCGCCGTCCCATCTCTGCGACCACTGCCGCACCGCGCACAGCACGCATGGCTGCACACTCGAGTTTTGCTGTTGCGTGCCAAAGCTCCAATCGGCAGCCAGCCAGCTAGCTAGCTAGCTAGCTGCATCTGGTGCTGGCAAACCAGGCAGGCTCCTGGCCGCACTGCCGCCAGCGCCGCGCAGGCCAGCTGGCGCGCGGGCCTAAAGTCGCGGCTGTAGCGCCCTGCGCGCCGCAGCCCTGCACAGAAGATGCTTGATGCTTGGGCCGATCGGATCAGCTGCCACTGCAGACGCTAGGTCGGTCAGGTAACGTCACGTGCGCGAATTACAATGTCCCAACTTTTTCTGTGTAATAAAAACCGCAAACGCGAGGGGCTCGGGCTCGTGGTCGCTCGGTGTCGGTGCGTACGCAATGCAGAGACAGCTCCAATCCGAGAGACAGACGCTCGCGCCGCACAGGCACCGGCATCGGCCGCAGCAAAGGCAGTCGAGAGGTAAACGGGACGGAGACGGTCAACCTTCTACTAACACAAGGTGATGATGGAGTGTGTTTGTGCACGTGCATGTGCGTGTGTATGTATGGACACCGCCGGCGATGCGATGGGCATGCGACTGGAGCTCCCATTTCTCACATGACAGGCCAGCTAGCTGCACAGAGTAGGCAACCCTATAAGGCTCGTGCAACGCAGCGCAACGTGACGCTGGAACCGCGCCCGCCTCGGAGACGGAGACGGTTGGCAAGAGGATCGTGACGGGTACAGGGGTACCGAGAGCATTCCGGCCGGAGTTGACTGTTGTCGACAAAATCCTCTCTCGATAGCGATGAAGGCAAGGCGAGAGGCTGTTGCTTTTTGGGGCGCGAGAGCTGGGGCTACACTTTGGCGAGCTTGGCGGCGGGGTGAAGATGCAACTTCCGATTGGCCAGAAGCTAGACCCTACCTTCTCCATCTAGGCGAGTAATGGTGGTAGTTTGCACAGCTTCTTTCGCGGAGTAGATTCATTGGTGTGCGATAGTGGTAGATACTGGCTGCAGCAGCACAGCACGGCCAGGCCGACAGGCAGGCAGGCTGATCTAGTTTGGCCTGGCCTGACCTGGCCAGGCCAAATCAGACGCGATCTTGCGAAAGGAAAGGAAGAGAGAAAAGGAAAGCAATGAAAAAGAAAACGTGAAAGAGAGAATGGATTTATCATTTGGCGGCGGCCTTCTTGGCCTTGGCCTTTTGCTGCTTCTTCTCGGCCTTGTTCTCCATCGGCTCGCGCACAAAGGGGATAAAGGTCATGCCAGCCATGTAGGGCACGAGGACCGCAGGAACGCGGACACCGTCCTTCTCCTGGTAGTTCTCGAGAATGCAGGAGATGGTGCGCGTAAGAGCACAGAGCGTGGAGTTGAGCATGTGTGCGTACTGCTTATCCTGCTTCTCGCCAAAGCGAATGTTCATGGCGCGGGCCTGGTAGTCCGTGCAGTTCGAGCACGACACAAGCTCCTTGTACTCTTGATAGCTAGGGAACCAGGCCTCAATGTCGTACTTTTTAGCGGCGGCGTTGTTGAGCTCACCAGAGACAATGTTGACGACCTGGTATGGAAGATCGAGCGACTGAAGGAACTCCTCGGCAATGTTGCGCATCTCCTCGTGCATCTCCCACGACTTTTCAGGCGTAGTGATGCAGAACTGCTCGACCTTGTCAAACTGATGGACGCGGAAGATACCCCACGTGTCCTTGCCCGCCTTGCCGGCCTCCTTTCGGAAGCAGGTGGACATGCCCGCGTAGCGAATAGGCAGATCGCTGTCCTGCATCCAGTCGCCCATGTGATAGGCGCAAATGGGCTGTTCGCTGGTGGCGATCAAATACTTTTCGTTGTCGCCCTTCTCGCCCGTCACGTGGTAGAGGGACTCGTCAAAGTCAGAAAGCTGCGCAACGCCGGCCATTACGTCCTTGTTCATAAAGTACGGCGGCTGCAATGGGGTGTAGCCCTTTTTGGTAAGAAACTGCAGCGAGTATGTGATGAGAGCCTGGTTCAGCATCACAGCAGGGCCCTTGAGAAAGTACCCACGGTGGCCTGCGGTCTTGTTGCCGCGCTCTGGCTCGTAGCCATCAATGCGCCAGAGCAGCTGGTTGTGCGCCTGCAGGCCGTCGGCGGGCTTCTTCTCGCCGTAGGTCGACTCGATCTTGTTGTAATCCTCGTCATCGTGCACGACCACCGAAGGGTGCACAAGGTTGCCGACAAGCGGGAGCAAGGTGTCGAGCTCGGCGCGCTTCTCCTCGGCGGCCTTTTGCAAGCGCTCCACCTCGGCGCCGAGCTCGCGGGCCTTGGCCTGCTCCTCATCCGCGTTTTCCTTGTTCTTCTTCTTTTGGCCAACAAGCTTGCTCACCGCATTTTTCTCTTCCTTGGTCTTTTGCGCGTCAAACTCGAGCTGGCGCCATTCCTCGTCTGCCTTGACGATGCGGTCCACGAGGTCCTTGTCCTGCTCCGAGGGAAAGCGCGCCTCGTGCGACTTGCGGATTTGCTCCAGCGACTCGGGGTCGCGGAACAGGGGAAGGCCGAGAGGCATCTTTGCTAGCTTGCTTGCTTGCTAACTAGATAGCTTATGCTGTCGCGCTACGCGACACCTGCGGCTATATATTCTGGCTGCACGTCCCGGACAAGGTCCGCGGTTGCTGCTCGCCACTCGCTCGCTGCGATTTGCGTCCCTCGGCGAACGAACGGTATTGCAAGGAGAGCGGGCGCGGGGGTGGGGTAAAAGCTCGCAAGGCAGCGAGCACGGGCGTGCGAGTGCGCGGCAAGAAGGCTCTTGTCGCAGACTAGCTGCGCTCGCGAGATCTTCGACTGCCGTTGCGTGGTTTGCGCCGCCGACGGATTGGTCTTGGCCTTGCACAAGAGCTAACCTAACCCGAACAAACCTAACCAAGCAACCCATCCATCCATACTAGGCCTACTACTATATATATACACTCCTGACAGCCAGCCACACAGTCAAGGGAAAGAAAGAAAGAAAGAAAGAAAGAAAGAAAGAAAGAAAGAAAGAGGTAGAAGTCAGAGATAGGCAGGCCTACCAGATCATCTTCGAGCTCTTGCGTGGATTGACCTGCCGAATGAAAAATAGCAACGTTTGTCCTTTCTTAGTTTTACTTACCCGAAGCATTTCTTCGAAACGTGCGCGTATGGAAAGAAGTGATGATACCAAATGAGATAGTTTTACTCTTGTATATAGACCGACTGCGAAATGTTTCACTCGCAGATGATGGGACTGTGTCTCATCGACGGCGACTTGCGCAGTTCCTAGATGGCCGTCGTCGTACTCGCCTCTTCGTCTGCAATGGAGATGATGACTTTGCCCTTGGCACGCCCGCTCTCCATTCGTTCGATCGCTTTGATGCCATCCCGCAATGGATAGACATGGTCAATGACTGTGCGCAGACGACCTGCATTGTACTCGTCTGCAAGGATTTCAACGTACTCGCGATGACCTGTTCCAATAATGTGCGCAAAGGTCCCGCCGCCTCGTTTACGACACTTGGACTCGAGAGACGTGGCGCCCGTAAGACGATCGAAGATGACTCCTCCGAGACTACTGTGCAGAAACCCATCGACGCCAAAGGTGATCTTGTGAAAGCTTCGCGTGTCTGACTCCTCGATGAACTCGCGCAAAGCAGAAACAGTCGGCGAAGCAGCAATGCTAACGAGACCGCCGCCATCGCGTAGCAGAGAAGGGCACTTGGCCGCCTCGCCGGTACAATCAAGAATCGCGTCAAAGAGATCGTCCTGGGACGATGACGCCAGAACTTGCCAGAACTTTTCGTCACGGTAGTTCACGACCTGGTCTGCGCCCAGCTCGCGAACGAGATCTGATTTTTCGCCGGCCGAGGCTGTTGTTGCCACGAAACTTGCGCCATAGTACCCTTTGGCAAGCTGGATTGCCACAGTTCCGACACCGCCTGCTCCTCCGAGAACAAGGATTCTCGGCGCTTTTTGCGAGGGGCTTCGTTGAGCAGCGGGTTTCACTCTGCATTTGGAAAACGCCTTGAGCACGGTGATGCCCACGAGTGGGAGGCCTGCGGCATCGTAAGTCGGCATGCTTGGTGGCCTTCGCACGCAAATGTCACCATCTACGATGAAGAACTCGGCGAGACCACCTCGACGAAGGCCCTTGCACATGCCAAAGACTTCGTCGCCAGCAACCCATTCCGTGCTTTTGGAAGCGACCACCTTGCCACAAAAGTCAAAGCCGTACACCTGAGGCAGCTTGATGGACAGGATGGCCGCGTGTTTTCCACTGCGTTGCTTGTAGTCTGCCGGGTTTAACGAAGATGCACGCATTTCGAGCAGGACCTGGCCCTCTGCAAGATCTTGCGCCTTGGGTCGTGGCACTTCGCCCACCTGGTCCACCTCGGGCCCGCCGAACTTGGCATAGAAGCACGCTTGCATCGTGTCGGCTGTGGCCGAAGAAGTACTACCCGGCGCCATCGTTCTGGCTCGCTCGCTCAAGCTCTGGTCCAAGCTCGCGCTTTCAAGCGAGCTCACGCCTTTTCTTCGAAGTAGCTCGGGCTCGCTCGCGCGTGGGGGTCGCTCTCGGACAGCGCTACGAGGATCGAGTTCTTGATTTGCCCAGCTGCCATCTCTCTCTCTCTCTCTCTCTCTTTCTTTTCCGGGACTTGAGAATGTGATGTTCTGGCTCCAGGAACAAATCTAGACCTATTGATAAAATTCCGCCCATCCGGCTGGCGCCGCAGCAAATCGCAGCCGCTGATAGTAGGCCTACGTACACACACAAACAAATGATAATACAGCAAACATAACACCTAAAAAAACAAATTTGATGAAGGCTTCGGAGAGATCCGAGATGCCAGTCAACACTTTGCGACGCTTCGCTGATGGCGTGTGCTCGAGCTTGATAGTAGTACCCCGACTCGACACAGACGATGCCGCGCTCTGACGAAATTCTAACTTTATAGATCTATTTCCTTCCCTTGAGGACGTCGATCGCGCCGATAGCAACGAAGTTCTTGTGCTGCCCGCTGCCGAAAAGGACGATGTCGTGGAGGCCTTTGAACAATCTGGTCTATCCAAGTTGCTGCCGATAAAAGCTTCATCGTCGCTACTGTCATCGAGCCGACTCTTGTCAAAAGCGTCAACCTCCTGCTTGCAAGACAAGACCTTGAGTAGAGCACTATCTGTCTCCATCCGTGCCGAGCTTTGTGGCTTCTTCTTGGATAGTTGCTCCGCAGATCGAAATCTTCCCAACGAAGGCGATGGGGAGTCACATCTTCTTGAATCGAGTTCGCTTGGTGACTCGTCGAGTCCCTTATTTACAGTTTTTACATCTTTTTGCGAGCGAATTGCAGGCGCTTGGCGCCTCGTCTTGCTGCATTTGGCTGGTAATGCAGATGATTGACATACAGATACATCCGGATCTGGACTGCCCGAGATATCGATCGTAACACCTTTCCCCTCGTCACTTTCTTCTTGTGGTCGCTTCGTTATTTTGTTGTACGAATGGAATGCCGTGCCATATTTAATAATATGTGAGCGATAAATCACACTCGTGGGCGCGCAAATATGCCACCAAAGCTTCCTGACGGCAAGATTTTCATCCATGGAGATGGTTGGATGAGGCGAGAGACGATCATGCAAGGCACAACGCATGATAATGAATTGTGCTACAAATTTCCGTGAAAGCCTGCGCTTAAATCGCCTCGAAAGTTGAGTGCCCAGGGTTCTGCAATCTTTTGCCCACTTCGAGCGGATAACTTCGGGAACGTGATGCCCTCTGGGATAGTAGTTCTTTTTGAAGCAGTATTCCAAAATTTTGGAAAAGGGCCTCGTTTCCTTCTTACGCAACTCCATCTCTGTCTCGACGAGAGTTGGGGCGTCCCAGATCCACGCCAACTCGGGAACCTCCTCCAACAGAATCGTCACCTTTGCGTGAATGGCTTCGGCATCAAGGGGTCGCCAGGTCCTGGGGTCATGCGACGATGTCAAAGACGTTGTCATCTTGGTCGTGTTGACGTGAGTGTCCACGTCCGCAGCCGTGCGACGAGCCGGGTGGACAGCGTAGGCGCGCGACACCGAACGCTTCGAGCTCGCGTGGTCGTGGATCCCTGGCTCGTGCTTGCCCAGAGGCCCGATGCTCAGACGCACGGGCAGGCAAACAAGGCTCTTTCGTCGTCGATCGCCTCGGGGGCAAAGCAGCACCAAGCGAGCGAGCCAGCAAGTCAGCGAGTGCGCCACACGAGCGCGAGGCGAGCCGCCCCGTCCCGCGCTCTTCGCCTCCGGTCACCGCTCGCAATCAACTCTCTCCTCCCGCCAACAACCAACAGACCAGGGCCGGACCCGCGCCGCGGGCCTCTGCAGTGCGTCGCGTGCGGTCGCGTGCCGTCGCGTGCCGTCGCGTGCGATCGCGCTCCCGGCGAACGCGCCCGCTCGCGCGCGCTCTCGCTCGCACTCGACCTCGCTCTCGTCTCGAGAGTGGTCTGCCGCGACAGCAAGGTCAGGAAGGACGGAAAGGCCAATCACCTTGCACTTTTTGGACGAGCTTCAGGGCTCTTCCTCGAGACGCGAGCCGTGAGAGGCGAGGCGTCGGGCAGGCTGCGAGCATCTTCGGGAGCTCTTGGTGCCGCGAGCACGCGGGTCGAGCATGCGCTCGCGCGTTGCTGATTGCGAATTTGGTCGGATGTGGATGGGCGCTCTAGGCGTGCTCTCGACCTGCTCTCGACCTGCTCTCGATGAAGGAAGTCTTGAGCCCGAGCGCTCGAATGCTTTCAGACGACGACGACCATGACGACGCCGACCTAGGAAGTGGAAGGGGAAGGAAAGTCAGTCTCCAAGGCATGGGCTCGCCAGCTTACTCTCGATGAAAGAAGTCCCGAGCAGTCTCGGGTGCATTCAGGCCTTTCCTTTTGCGGTTCCAACTCCCGATCCCGTTGAGAGCGAGCGCTCCCACTTTCGATGAGATCGCTCCCACTTTCGATGAGATCGCTCCCAAACCCTGACGAGAGCGATCCGGCTGGGTAATAAGGGTCGAAGGAGTGCGAGGGCAGCGGAAGGAGGCACCGGGAGGCAGCGGGTGGGCAGCAAACCCGAAATCAAAGCGAGCAAGCCCCCAGAGCAAGTACAAGCCCGAGCACAAGCCCAAGACCAAGACCAAGACCAAGCCCAAGACCAAGACCAAGACCAAGCGCAAGACCAAGCCCGAGACTTCCGCGCATTTCGAAGCAAGTCCAAGATGTCCGAGAACAACTGCGAGATCCTGTCCGTGAAGAGCCGCGCGGCTCTAAACCACGCCATGGAGGACGAGGGGATCGCCAAGGTGATACTGTCCGAGCAACTGGACGCGATGGACTTTGAGCCGTGGGGCACGGAACGCCCCTTGAAGAAATTCGAGATGAAAAAGAACGAACAGCACATTGCTGTCAGCGAGTACGTTATGAGTCACCGTAGCTCGTCCGCTCTGCAGCTACGCCACTCTCAGCAGCTGGTTGTCGGCGCCCTCCAAAGCGGGAGGGTGGAGCATCAGAAAAGGATTCAGAATGCCTTGGGCAATAACCGAGAAGAATTTCGGCTCGAAGAACGAGATCTCGGGCCTCTTGCGTTGACGCAACCGGGCTTGCAGTGCCGCATCGCCACAGGAGAAGGCAAAACTCTCCTTTGCACCATCATTGCGCTACTCACAGTGCTGGGCCAGATGCCCGTGCAGTGCGACTGGCTGCAATGCAAAAAGCAAGCGTGCACCCTCGCCAGCTTTCTCCATGGCGTAGCGACGCGAGCGTTCAGCTCTGACGACCCAACCGAACAGTCGATCCTGGATCAAGTTGCGCGCGACAATGCCAAAGTTTCAGGGTATGTGGTGCGCGATAAGAAAACCCGCAAAACGTCTATCCGTCTCTTTGAGTCTGCAGTCGTCTTTGGTTACCATCGCCAGCCTGCGGAGACCTTCCTTGAGGAACTTCCGGATCTTACCAAGCTGCTCGAGGATCAGGATGACAAGGTTTGGAGCATCATTCAAGGCATCATCGAGGAAAGGACTGGTATCAGGCCCGAAGACACCGACTTTGAGCGAAAGACTCTCATTATGGAGACCATGCTGAGCGGAGCTGTGGCCTACAAGCAGGGCGACGAGGTTCACATTGTCAAGCTCGGAGCTGAGCTCTTCACGAGCGTCTTTGGGAAAACATTTAGAATCGGGGAGTACGCGCCAGCCCTGTTTGAGACAGTCATCATTGGCGAACACCTATACACGCCATTTTCCTGGCTACTCTCGCGCACCGTCAGCTTTCATGGCGGGAGAGATCAGTGGCGTACCTTGATGCCCTTGCTGGGCTACGAGAACTCATCCTGCAGAGAGCCGTCCCAGGCCTACAACGCAGTTCTCCTTGTGGGGAATTGGACCACTCTCGCAGGGACCAGAAGAGGGCAAGAGCAAAGTGAGAGCGAGACGCCGACGTGGCTCTCCAATGCGCATTGGGGCAAACTAATCCGCGACGAAGCCGACATCGCCAGCAAAGCTGAGCGACAAATGGCCAGGACGTTGGCGACGACCGTTGAGCCTTGCTTCCCTGTTTCGTTTCACTTTAGCGGCACGTGCGACGTGTTGTCGACCAAGCAACGCGTAGCTCGCAACATTCTTGGTGCTCGACACAAGTTCGGATACGGTCTTGGCCAGTCGGTAAGCATTCAGAATCCTCCATCCTCACTTCCCTCCATCATCTTGTACGATGCGGACGGAAAACGCCACCTTGGAGGCAAGTCTAAAAGTGACGTTGGTGACTTCTTTTCTGGAATGTCCGTGTTCTCTTACACGGTTCAAGCCCGGGCTGGTAAGATCTCCGAGGAGAACGCGGCGAGCTCTGCGGGGGAGCGAAATCACTACAAGGCTATGATGGAGTACTTGCCGTTTGCCGGAACAGCTTCCTTCTCAAGCAAAGCCACCGTCGATGCCTTCAAGCAAGAATTCAAGAAAATCGCCCGGAAAAAGAGTCCGCCTGGCCCAAACGCGTCTGCGAGGGACCTGGAATGCTACCATTGCTGCAATCCGGCTGGTGATGGACTCTACTCTGGATACATTCTCCTGGGGGAGGATGGCGCTGAGCAATGGGTGAGTTTGCCGGAAGCTGAAAGGCCCAAACTCAAGCAGTTCCTGATCCCTATCATCGATTTGATGAACATTCACGAACGTTGGAATCCTGATACGGGCGAATTTGAGCCTATCGACTCCAGAAGTGTCGAGACGACGCTCAGAGAAGGTGCCGCAAACCTTCTCGTTGTTCTCATGAAGAAAATTCGTGGCTTTAATTTTCCTCTCCAGCAGTTCGTCATGGTTCTCCGTACGCAGGGCGTGAAGATGAATCAATTCATTCAGGTCCTCGGGCGCGTTACCCGTAACCACCATGATACGAATATGATGAGGAAGATCCTCGTGGCACACAAAGGTCGATTAGAAGGAAGTGTCGACGATGCACTTGACCATCTTGTGCGGTACTACCTCTGTGGCACTGGTATTCATAAAAGGCATCTTGCAAAGTTCCTCATCATTCGGGATGACGAGGAACACAAGCTTCTCGCAGCAAAGGCGCTTTTTAAGAATGGCATTGCTGAAGAGGACATTGCGACGCTACTTCAATCCGGGTTTTCCAAGTGCATGCAATGTGGTAAGCCTCAGAACTTTGAGGAAACAGCATCGTCCACCTTATACGAGTGTGGACCGAACGATCCGTGCGCAGACATCACTCTGGAGACGTACCAGGACTGCTTTGACGAGTCCGGAACTCGCCGTTCCTACGAAGAATTTTCCGACATTGGTCAGTCGCGCGACAGCAGCGACTCGGAATCTGCGTCATCGCCGTCTCCAAAGCGCAAGGCGCCACGCCCCTTGCCGGCAATGGATTTCACCAATGCGCGGCGGCGCTTGTCACACCATAGTCCTCCAGGTCCTCCTCCAGAGCGCGAGAGAGTCTTGGATGAGGAAGATGATCAGGACGACAATCCCGTTGTTGCGATGGAGTGTGACGCGCCTGCTGCACCGTCACGTGCACAGAAGATGGAAGTTGACGGTTTTGAGGTTGTTGGCGCGCAGGCCAACAATCCCACGCAAGCCAACGTTCGTCTTTGCGCCGGAGGCATTCAGATGGGGAGCTCTAAGAGCAACGAGCTCAGGGTCTCGAGTGCGAAAGCCTCAGACGAAGACGCATCTCTGTTGGGAACAAGCGAAAACGACGCCGAGAGCTCTGGCGCGCAGAGCAGTGGTCAAGCTTCCTCGCTAGACCCGCATCCCTCCTCGAGTCACAATAACAATGACACTTTTGGCGACAGCGGCAGTAGCAACAGCAATATCAGCAGCACCAGCACCAGCAGCACCAGCACCAGCATTCGCGAGGCTGGCAGTGAAGCAACCCCGGGCCGAAATGTCGATATGCTCCGCAGCGGTCCTAGTGTCCGAAATGGCGGCCACGATAGCACTGCCCCCCCCCGCGATGCTTCTTCTGTCCATGGTGCTCATGGTAGCGCAGACAATTTAGCACACGCCGCACCTCCTTCACGTCCTTGCCGTGGTCGTCGACAGCGTGTCAACGAGAATGGTGCCGGGGACTCCGACGATTCGTCCGACGAGAGCGACGGCGATCCTGACTACGAAGGGAAAAGGGTTCCTCTCGGCGACCAACAGGGTCGACCAAGGACCAGACGCAGCGGATCGCAAAGGCAAAGCACCCAAACAATTCAACGCGACGCGTCGCAGGTCTCACATGGACTGGATGAAACCGTTCGTGCCTCAGCCACTTTAAATTGGCCAAAGTGCTCCGTTTGCAGCAAGGAAGCCTTCTTCACCTCTGCATCCTTCACGGACCAAGTGCCTGACCTTCTCATGGACAATTTACGTCGGAGCCCGAGGGCCTGCATGCAGGGCATGTATCTCGTGAACGCAGATGGCAAGCGGTGCGGTTTCAAGGTTGAAAAGAACCATGTTCCCCCATCTGGAAATGTGGAAATCGACTTTTCTATCGCGCAGGGAACTCGAAGGCCCAAGAACTCCAAGCTTTTCTGCTTCGTCTGCGCGAAGAAGCCTCTCCGCGAAGACGAGTTTCTGCAGCTGGTCGGGAATCCGTCAGAAGACCCACGGGTGTTCAACAGGCTTCTCCGCAACGACCAATGTGCCCGCTGCGAGCAGCAACTGATCCTTTGGCTTTTTAATGAAAATCTTAAACCCGCTGGGAGCAAAAGACTCACTGCAGGATATGCGCCAGTATCCTCCAATCAGTGGCTTCGAAAAGCGCGCGACGAGAACGGCGGCACTCCCTTCATCTTTAGCGCTCACCCAAGACCCACATCATGCGAGACAATGTGCTCCGCGTGTCAGCGAGTGGAGGACGAGGAACCGGGAAAAACCCGCCTACGTATGAATCGCAACCCTGATCGTTCAGACGGGCAGAGAACCTTTCGCCGAGCGCACAGCTCTCAGGGATCATACGCAAAGCTGCTTAAAGCAAAGATGCAGCGGAAGGAAACCTGCTGTCTAGGGGGCTGCCAAAAATCGCGTGCTAAAGAAGCTTCTCGTTTTTGTGCAACGCACGGAAGCGAGTATTTCTGGTGCGCTTCCTGCAGACGCACTTTGCCCTCTACAAGCATGTGCAGCATTGCACCCAGCAGAGATCAGTGCAAGGTGTGTGCACAAGAATCAGGACTTTCTGAGCAACAACGCAAGCTTCTCAACGCTTTGAAGCAGGTGCGCGTCGACGGCGAGCAGGATACGGTGCGACACAAAGTCTACATGAGTTTGCACGAGTCGATTCTTCGCGAAAAACTTCCCTATCCATCGCCCGCGTGTTCATTCCTCTTGCGCAAAGGACCACAAACCGCTCCTTTCTCTGTCAAACTTCATCGTCGTGTGCAAAGCGCTTCGAACAGGCCTGCAGAGGGTCCTCCAACAACGTCAGCTTCCGGTGTCTCAGCCGAAACCGCTGGATTCAACCGTCTCGTTCTGGATCTCGAAACGGACAATGTCGAGCAGCAGAACCGGGCCTACGATATTCTGCAGGATGCTTGTCAGGCACTTGACCTTCCTCTTAACCAATCTTAAAAGTCAGACAATTTTCTTTCACGCCCAAACATTGATCACACGCTTGCGTCACGACCGTTTCCTGATTTAGTCAATGGATCCTTCTCAGGATCCTTCAAGCACCGTTTCTCTTTAACTAACGTTCATTGCATTCTTTCGATTATGCGACACAGTCAGTAACTGCCCTTATAATGCAGGAGAAACATTCTACCGTCATTTTGAAGATGAGAAAAGCAGATATGCTGGGCTCACTAGGATACACACCATATCCCTTATTGTCCACGAAGCACTCGGTGCCCCGTCCAATGTAAATCTCGTCAATGGGGGTCTCGTGATTCTCGATCGTCTTATCAAACGTGGGTGTTGATATCATCGTGCTGGTCTTTTCAATTTTCGGCAATCCTTGCCTGTTTTGGGGCACCTCGCAGATTTTGACGCGCGAAAACTGGTTTCCTGCATTTTTGCTTTCTTCTCCGAACCACACAGCGGTCCAATCATGAAACGGTGCTTCGTCGAGAAGCTTGTTGAAATGAATCACGAGGCCCGATCTGTGGGGTCGTTGTCGCTCAAAATTGCCTCTACCGGGTTAGAGACGATTGCGACCACTTTGTAAGACTCGAATGTAGTATCCCGGCGAAGATTTTCCTCCAAGGGTTCGTGGCTTTTATCGTGAAGCAGCGCGACGTCCATCGTGGTGCCGACCGTGAAATAGTGCTTGGCGGCGGCGGCTGCGGCTGTACTGCTGGACATGGCGGCTTGCACACCGATATCCTGCTTATTCCACCGAATTAGCAGCGCCACTTTGTTTTAATTGAGTTGCTTGTCCACGAGGAGGCCTTGATTCTCCAATTTCGCATATTCAAAGAGGCGTTCGGCATCAAACGAGCGACCCAATGTGCGGATGCTCACGTTGTTCGACGCATCCGGCTTGAGTTTTGGGCAAGTCAGACCTTTAAGGCTGAAGGAGTTTTCCGGCCGGCCTCGCTCAGGTACAAATAGAATGGGAGGATCGCGAGCGCAGTCCCGATATCGGAGAGTCGTGTCAGTGTCTGAGGGATGTTGAACTATATGATTTTAATGAGCCTTTGGGCTTGTACGCGGCACTGCAGCCGAGGCCGCCCGCGGAAGCGAAGGCTTTCGAGGCGGTGAGGGCGCCCGCCACGAGCTCGTAGCGCGAGCAGGCGTCGCGCCCGCAGAGAACCAGGGTCCCGTCGTCGGCGGCTGCGAGAACGGTGGGCGCTTCTTCGAGGTCGACGGTGACCTCGGGCTGGGAAATTGATATTTGTGGGAGTTAACAATGCTAGCGCATCCTCCTCTGCGAACAGGTCCGGGGACAGCGCTGCGGCGTGCAGCACGCCGGCCTCGTCCTCGCCGTAGTAGTCGTAGCCGCCGAGCTCCCAGGCGAGCTCGTCAACGCGGTCGAGGACGAGGGCGGCGCTCTCGCTGCCGCCCGCGCCGTCGAGCGCGAGAATGGTCGTCCCGTCCACGTCAATGGTGACTGCCATCGAGTCCTTCTCCCCGCACGTGCTGTTCTCTGCGAGAATGATGTCGTGGCCGCGCCGGTCTCGCCGTCGCTACTGGCTATTGTAGGATATCGCAGGCGCCGACCTGGTCACCGATGACGACGAGGAGAGACTCGGCCAGTTCGATGTAACTAACAACGGCCTCCTGCTCGTCGTAGACGACAATCTGGGAAGGAAGACCCGTCGTCGCGTTTGAGGAAGAGGGAGGTGACTCTGTCGATGAGCATGGCCGAATTTTGCCATTCTCACATTTTCTCGGATTGTTCGTTTCATTGATTCTTGTCGGATCTGCGCACAATACTTTAAAGATCGCGTGGCGATTCTGTCACGAGAACCCGAGCTTGAATTTTCGAATGAGTAATGGAGCTTGTCCGTGGTTTTGTTGGCTTGACGTGAACGTGCGCACCCGGCGCGTGCGAACTTTACCTGATCTGTGTAATGCGGTTAATTGCCGTGGTTATGTCGATGCCCCTTGTTCCTTTTTAATTTGCCCTCCTGCGCCGTCTGCCGAAGCTCGCGGGCTGCAGCTGCAGCTAGCTGCCTACAGGCAGATCTGCAACGAGCGGCGACGGGGCCGCAATTGGCTGTGCTGACGCCGACCAGGTTGCGCTTGACTGTGCTTACGTTCGTCGTCCGGCCGCTCTACTTTGCAGCGAGCGGCGGCGACGGGTACTGCTGCGCTCGACTGTGCTCACGCCGACCTCGCGATGTCCGCGCACCCCTTGCCCTTCGAGGAAAAAGACTACTCGAAGTGGCCGGACTCCCTCCGCCTTTCGAGCGCTCACGCCCGAGCATGTCAGGTTCTTCAACGATGAAAGCCTGCAGGAATTCAATGCCCATTTACAGGATCACCGGTCGAGCGTGGACGCGGAGACGCGGCTGGCCTTCGAGAGGGCATCGAATGACGCCAGCGGACGGCAACTAGCCGCTCTGGACGAGGTGTATGAAGAGCGGGTGGCGAAGATTGAAGAGCTGGTGGCGAAGATTAAAGAGGCGGAGGAGTACCGGGAGCTGTTCGAGGAATATTCCGCCGCGCAGTATGATGACTGCGCTGTTCTGGAAGAAATAGTTCGAATCAAAGAAAACCCGGACCTCTCGCCGGACGAGCGGGCGCGTGAACTTGCCGACGCCCAGGCGAAACGCGCCTCAATTTTGGCCAACGTTGCCGATATTGAAAATCGCCTCGATGAAAGAGGCTTGTTGCCGGCGAGGACGAGGCAGCGCCGCGCGGGCCCCGCCGCGAGCGCCAGCACCGCAGGGATCGACCCTAAGGATGCGCAGCGGCGTGAAATGGATGCGTTGCGATCAAGGATAGGACGACACGAGCTGCCATGGAAAGAAGTTCTTGGGCGCGCCATGTGCGAACAGGTCGTTAACGCGGCCCCGCCGTCGTCCAGCGGGTCGCGTCACTGGGGCCTGGCTTTCCAGCGCATCGGCCACTGGGCAGATTTTGCCTCGAGCATGAACATTGGCGGTATCATCGGCAATGAGCTGTCGATCGACGCGGGTGCCTTTCGGACGCAAGGTGACCTGGACGCCTCGGAGAGCGAGAAGGGTTGCGCCATGCTCATGTACGCGCGCTCGGGCGACCCTCTTTTGCAACACGTCTTTCGGCACCGCGACAAGCCCTTTGACGATGCCAAGGTATCGCTCAAGTTCAAAATACGTCACCGTCGTTTCCTCCCGGCCCGACCAGTTGTGGCTCGTGGGTGGGGGCGACAGGGGCGATGAAATGCAGCCTCTCCTGGTGCACGAGCACAAGAGCCCCGCTGCTTTCCCCGGCACGGATGAAAATGGGGTTGTCATGACAGACCTTTGGGACCATGCGCTGAGGAGGGCGCCCCCCCGGCATAGGAGCGCCATCGAGGGGCTAAAACATGTCGTAGAGCAGGCGTACGGGTACATGGTCATCCTCGGGCTGCGCTACGGCGCCATCAGTACGACGGAGTTCACATGGTTTCTCAAGCGCGACGACGACGACAATCCGGGCGCGCAGGAACCCGCTGGGCTTCTGGTGTCGAGTCCCTATAAGTGCACGGATGACGGAATGAAATCCCTGCACATTGGATACCTGACCGCCCTCCTGCATGCCATGGAGGCGGGAGACGCCGCGCGGAATCAATTCCCCGCCCCTGGTTCACCGCTGGCAGAGTATGTCGTCGGCCAATGGCGCACCATGCTGGGCGATAGGAACCAGCCTTCGATGGGCCACATGGGGACGCCCTACGAGCAAAAGACCTTTGATTACCTTTCCAGCATCAAGAACGGTAGCGCGGCACAGGACGGGCCGGGCGGTCTGCTTCCACTCCATCGCTCTGTCATGGCAGACCTGCTGCCGGTGCCGTACGACAAGGCCTACGAGCGCGTTCGAGAGTCTGCGGCCTCGAGCGTGCTGCGGCTGCGACGACCTGATGGGCTCGAATTCATCATCAAGACGCCCGTGGTGGGCGCATCCGGCGGCCTCTACGCTGTCGAGGCTATTGACGCAGTGGTTCGCGAGACGAGCGTCTACGCGGCGCTCTTCGCTCTGCAGGGGTCGACGGTGCCGCCTCTGGTCTATGGCGGCGCGCTCATGAGCGAGGAGGACGGCGGCTGGCACGCGGTCATCACCTTGGATGTGGGCACAAGCTTGGACCAGCTCGAGGCGCCGCTCTCCAAGGAGGTGCAGACCCGGGCCCTCGCGGCCCTCGCTCGCGTGCACGCGGCCGGCTGTCTGCACGGCGACGTGGCGCTGCGGAACTTTGTGCTTTGCCCCAACACAGGCGCCGTGCGTGTGATTGACTTTGCTCGCGCCGAGCTGGTGGACGTCGATTCCGCCGAAGCAACACGCGACGCCGCGACTGAGATGGCCTACCTCCGGGAATGTCTCGGGCTCGCGCCGGCGGACGTCTCCTCGCAGTCTGAGCCGCATCCTGGGCAAGCCTCCTCTAGCACTCACGAGTCGGCGTGAAAGATGAATAGTAATGTAATGGAATGGAAGTAGAATGGAATGGAACATAACGCAGAATGGAATGGAATGACTCGTCAACCTGACTGCTTGCAAGGCACTCACAACTCACTTTCAGTACTTGTCGAGGTTCTCGCTTTAGCCCAGCATGGTGCTGATCTTTTTCCTGGCCAGCATCAGCTCGCGGATCTCCTTTTAGATGATGATAAGGTTCTTGATCTTATTGTTGAGCAGCTCGACCGCGTTGATGCGCACATATCGCAGGAGCGCTGTCGAAATCATGTTGTTGCGGATTGACGTGAGCATCTCGTTCGAGGGGTAGGTGGTGTACGCGATGAAGTGTTCCTTGATACACGGCAGCGTCCACTCCTACTGTTCTCCGTGTACAGCTTCATGAGCTTAACGAACTCTGGGTTCTCGCGCATCGACCCGTCGCTAATGTACTTGCAGGCGAAGCAGGTCTCCTTTAATTTGACCTCGGTCACCTGCTCGTACGTCATGGACAGCATGACGGCCGCGCCATTATTCGCATCATCGTCTCCCATGTCCGTGTCGTCGTCGAAGGTGCCGGCCGCGTCATGGGCCGCGATGAGTCGCCGCCGTTTCGCCTCCTCCTCCTGCAAGTCCTCGGCATTCATGTTGCGGGCAATGCGGCGCCGCGCGGTTACCCTGAGAGCGGGGCATCTTCACTCATCATTTATGTATTAGCCCCATGTATGTGTAGTTTGCCGAAGCGCCGGTATGAGCGCATCTCGAAACTATGGTTTTGTAAGGGAGATCTACCGAACCCAGATCAATCGACGGGGACCCAGTCAGAAATGACTTCTACTCGAAGCGCTGCGGGGTCAGCATGATGCGCCCACCTGGACGGATAGCGGTGTTTCATCACAAATTCAGTTCGTCGACGCGGTGGCCATGGTGTTTGGAGTGAGTGACGGAGATGCATGATGCCAGGGGCGGCCGCGCGCCCTCGCCAATGGAGGACAAGACAATTTCTTGGGGGCGGGGGCGGGGATCCTCGGCACAGTCCCCCACAGCCGCGGTCGCAGTCCCCGCGAGCAGCAGGAGTGATGACGCGGCTGGTACCACTGTCGACGCGAGCACTCGTACCGACTTGGCCGCCGCCAAGGGCCTTCTGGGCGCGAGTACTGCTGAATCTACCGGCGCTGGAGGCGCGAGCAGTGAAGCGACGACCGAGATCAGTAGCGGTCGTGCAAGTAATAGCTCGGCCGCCCTCTATGGCTCTTCGAGCACTCGCGGCGGCATCCCGCGCGACGGCCTCATCCGAACAACCGTGTCGTTCGGCGACCCGCGCAAGCCGCCCACGCGCAGCAGCCGCGGGCCAGTAAAGCCTCCCTCATAGGACCCCGAAACGCCGATTGAACGCCAAACTCGATCGGGGCTGCCGCTCGGCGTCACACGGACAACCTCCCCGGCGGGTCATTCGAATACCGGGAAGAAGCGCGGGACGCGGGTGGGACAATCGCCCATAACGCTCATCGTGAAACGAATGAAGGAGCTGGAAGAGCAGAACCCCCCCTCTCGCGCGTCAAAGTGGAACAGGGTGTCGCCAAGGAAGCCACCACCCCGGTGATAAAAGCGCCAACGATTGGCAATCGAAAAAGTTGCAAAAGGACAATTTCGAAAGGTTCTTCCATGCGCAACATGAGTGATCTCCGACCAAGTCGGCAGCTGGGCTAACTCTCCGACCCACGTTCCAATAGAATTTCCTACTGGCACGATTTTCATTTGGCCAATATGTGCATTGAGCTCGCAGTCGAAGGCTTCCTATTTCCACTGCATAATCCTGACGACCCAATTATTTGCACCTATACAGATTACTTTGACTGCCGACGAAAATACCTTTCTAACGAGCTTGTGCGTCCGATGGGCATGACGGATGTGGTAAAAATCGCTCGATTGAATCAATTCGCGCGAGCGAGGGGTGCATTCTTGGAACGTTCGTGGAGATTATCGGAGCCGGGGGCTAGGATTCTCAACGACGAGCAACTCACACAAGACATCCGTAACATTCGTAGCATCATCGCCTTCTCATGGGTCCTCGCACACGCGAAAGTGGGAACCCATGACCTCACTTTTGCTGCTGCTAGGGATGCCAGAGGCTTCGGGCAATTTCTTGCCGCCAAACAGGCAGTGGCCCCTCCCTGTGAGCGAGCCAGCGCCACTGCCGCCGTCTGCTCCGGCCTTTCTATAGACTCAAGCGGGAGGAAATGTGCCACAGACTCAAGCGGGAAAAGCGAAGGCCTTGCAACCGGCTCATCATCCTTCGTGGGACAACTCCGAGCCACCGATGCCACTTCCTGCCTGACAGGTATACAAAGAAAAATCCAATAAAAACCATATTGGCGATGAGCCAGGAAGGGCTTCATAATTAATTATGGGTCCTTGCTGTGAGCGTTTTTATAACTCTAAATTCACCTTGATGCCGTATGGACTAGCGGCCGAGCAAGATTGAATGCTCGTTGGTACGGCAAGGCTACAGAGAACGTCCCATGGGCACCAGATTGACCACACCACTTCTGAGTGCGCTAGTGTCTGCTCTAGACATTCCCGTTCCCCGCTACATCGCATCAATTCACAGTCATTCAAAATTCTTTCGCGCGATTACAAGTTTTCCTCTCACGTGATCTGATCAATCCTCAGTGAGGTCGATGATATGGTTGGCATCACCTGCTCTTTCAGACGAGGGCTTTTCAGTCTTGACTCGAGGCCTCTTTGTTCCCATTGAGGATTCAAGGGTTTCTACTGAAGTCGAAACTCTCGTGCGAGCAGGGTCGGCGGAAGACGACGAAGACGAGCTTTGGGCGATGGGAGCTGAGGAATTCGAGTTCGAGCTGCTTGGAGCGTCACGTTCCCTCTTCAGAGGTCGCTCGCATCGAGGTGAATGTTGAGATTCAGACGTGGTTGTTTTGTCACTCGACGACTGTGATGATTCATCGGCGCTCTTTTCATCACCTTCGTCTTCTCCCTCTACGTCACTCTCGTCGCTGGACAAATCAAAATCGAGGTGCTTCTCTACGAGGAGCTTCTTCTTACTCTTCTTCTTTATCGTCTTCTTTGTCTCGCTGATCGTGGAAGAATTTTCGCGTCGCAATGTCTGGGTCTCTTCCTTCGCAGTTAAGTTCGCTGTCGCTTGCTCTGCACTTGAAGCGCCAATAGCTGCTGCTACTGATGATGACTTCGTCTGCGCTCCTACAGGCATCGTCGCGATCGACCGCGGAGCGGACTCGGTGCGCTGCGCGGGAGACGAAGACGAGGCCAACGAACTCTTGTCTTTCAACGATGCGGAAGACAACGTCAGTTGAGGGCGCTCCGATGGCGAACATGAGGATGAGGATGAGGAAGAGGATGAGGTCGAGGATGAGGAAGCAGGCCATCTCGCTCGATCCGAATTGAGCAGTGACGAGGTGCCCAGGGTGCTGCTAAATGAGTTACTCTTTTCCCTTGAGTCCAACTGGCTTGACGGCGGCGAAGGCGCGTCATGCTCATCCGAAAACGACGACTCGTCAGCTAGCAGCTGATTTTCTTCAAAATCGAGGCTCCGAGGTACGAAAGAGCCCGAACGCTCCACGTCAGCCTGGGACGCGACAGCGTGGCCTTCGCGCTGCCGAAGACCTGAAGGAAACGAAGCTCTGGCAGCTGGGCTTATTTCGCCGTTTTGCGTGGAACGCCTCGCGCGGTTGTCTCGAGATGGGGTACTACCGCCACTCGCGGTACCAGTATTGATAAGACGAGACGTGTAGATTTGACATGTATGACGGCGTACGAGGGACCAGATAGCCTTGATGACAAGGTTCTCGTCGTTATCCACGGAGGCCTGCGGAGTGATGACGTTTTCCATTAGATGATGCATCAGCAAGAATGGAGCTGCTCTGGGCCTGTGAGAAGGGATTGCAAGTTTCCTTTTAAGCTCGAGTTTCATCTTTTCGCAGTCACTATCCCACTTGGTGCGAACCATGGCCTCGTTGTGCTCTCCGTTGGTAAAGTACACTTTCTTGAAGAGCTCCTCCATCACCGTGGTAAAGAAACCCACTGCATTTCCCTCGCGCAAGTCCTGCTCATACTCGACGAATTTGTCGATGCTGTGAATCTTTGCCAGCTCTCCATTGCCATCCTCGCGAAGAAAGCGCTTGACTTTCTCACGGATGGCGTTCGCGCTCAAGGGCGCCCACGACTTGGACGACGCGAGGAGCGCCGACATTCTGATGGGGCCGTCGCGCCGGTCGTTCTCTCTCGTCTTGCGTTGCGTCGCGTCTCTCGTGGTCGCCTCGCGTCGCCTCAGGTCGCCTCGCCACGCGTCCGTCTCTTGTGTTCGCAATGCCGCACACGATGCGCGACCTTTCTCCTTTCTCCCCTTCTCTCTCTCGCGCGCGCGTCCACGAGCGGGTCCGGGCCCACCCCCGCGAGGGCTTCTGGCGCAGGCGCAGGGCTGCGCACGGTGCGGGCAGCGCGCGCGTCGCCGGTCGCTCGGATTCGCGCTCGCGCGGTTCTGGTTCTGGGTCTGCGAGGCGAAAATGCGCGGCCTGTCCAGCAAGATAAGATGCACGCGAGTTCGAAGCGTCCGTCGAGTGAGAGCGCGGCGCGATGTAGCAAGTCGACTCGAGAGCGCTCGAGAGCGCCGCTTCCCGCTCGAACCCGCTCCGCGTCCACCGTGGCGGGGGGCTGGATCCAGAACTGGGCGGGCACGCTCGGCGTCCGCCCGGCTCGGGTGGGCTTGGTCTTCCTGCTTGGGATCGCTGCCGCTGCCGATGCTGGTTGGAGTGGCCGTACTGTAGCGTACGTGCACGGTTCGGCGATGCTGCTGCGAGCTGTCTTGGTACGAAAAGAAGTGTCTTCGTGTCACGTTTTGCAAGCTCGTGTCACCTGGCCACCGTCTGCGGCGACTCGTGCCACCTGGCCGCCCAGCGGCGGAGGAGGGACCCTCGCCGCGCGGGGCGCTTCGCGCGCTGCCTGCGCGGTGAGATTCGCCGCACGGCCGCGGTGATGCGGGGCCAGCAGGAGTGCTCTCGCTCTCGCTCTCAAGCCGCTCTCGCTCTCAAGTCGCTCTCGCTCTCAGGTCGCTCGCGCTCTCAGGTCGCTCTCGCGCTCGATTTGCAAAGAGTACTCTCAGCAGCGCAGCGGAATGGAGAAGGTCGTCGCGCGGCCTGCCGCAGCAAACCCGCAACCCCGAGACGAAGAACCAAGCAAAGCAAGAGGAGCACGAGGAGCACCCGACCGACGCCGCGCAAGCAAAGCGGAGCACAGCGGAGCACCCAGGAGAGGTGAACAAGCAAGCGAAAGAGAACGATGGCCGGAGCATCGAAAATGGCTACACCCCGCCACGAGGGCGCGCGTGTTGTCCCTCTCGAGCAAGCGGACGCTCTTGCCGTGGCGCGGCACCAGGGCGATATCGAAGTGGTGATATCGGAGGAGGAGCTGAAAGCGCTGGTGACGGGGTGTAAGAGATGGGATACGAACACGAACCGCTCTTCGCCGGATGATGCGGAGATACGTAAGAACGAGCAATTCATACGTCTAGCGCACTTCGTCAAGAGAAAACGCGGCGCGAACGATCTTTCTCTACGCCCCTCGCAGCAGCTTGTCATGACGGCGCTGGAGACGGGCGTCGTGCGCCATGAACGCGAGAAGGAAAACCGCGTCTTCGAAGATCGCGACCTGGGTCCACTTGCCGTGACTCAACCCGGATTGCAGGTACCTTTGGCTCCAGGCGAGGGCAAGACCCTGTTGAGTACTCTCCTCGCGTACCAGTACGTGCTGAGTGACATGCCTGTAAGGCTGCAGTGGTTGAGCAGCCAGCACAAACCAACGACTCTCGCGCGTTTCCTTCGCGATGTCCTTCGTGGTGACCAAAGCATCCAGACAGGCGACCCGACGAAGAAAGCGATCATAAAGCAGATTGCAGAAGAGAACGCCCACGTTGTTGGGTACACGTTGAATGACACGACGGATCGACTTATGGAGTCCACCGTCTTTTTCGGATACAACCTGCAGCCTGCTCAAACCTTTATCGGGGACCTTCCCGATCCGACGCCGCTGCTGGAAAAAGATGAGAGCATCAACAAGATCTGGAAGATTCTCAAAATCCTGATTAAGGAGCGCACGAAGCTTTTGAATCTTACGAAGCTTCGCTTCGACATCGATACAATTGCGAAGAAACGGGAATTCATCATCGACACGCTCTTGAGCGGAGCCGTTGTGGTCAAGGACAAAGGCGAAGTCAAGTTGGTAAAGCTTGGTGCCGAGCTCTTTGAGCGCGTGTTTGGGCGGCAATTCATGATCGGCAAGTACGCGGAAGCCATGTTTGACACGGTCATTGTTGGCAACCATTTGTACACGCCTCTGTCGTGGCTTCTCGCTCGTACAGTTCGCTTCTTCGGAGGGAAAAACAGCTGGCGCCCCATCTTTCCCATCTACACGACCGAGACTGTAAAGTGTAACACGTATTGGAACGTCAAGCATGTCGTGCTCCTTGTCGGAAGCTGGGGAACCCTTTCAGGGAGGGACTCGAACAGCGACAAGAGTTCGCAACGCAAAGCCAGCAAACGCAAGCGCAAAGAACAGATACCCGTGTGGCTAAGCGCGGCCTACTGGGGCAAGCTCATTCGTGACGAAGCAGACATTGCGAGCAAAAAGGATGGCGCCACAAGTTTAGAGCTCAAGAAAGTTGTGGAGCCACGCATCCCCGTGAGCTTCCACCTTAGCGGCACTTGCGACGTGCTGAGCTCCAAGGAGCGAGTAGCGCGCAATGTCCTAGGTGCTGAGCATCGATTTGGTTGGGGGCTTGGGCAATCAGTGAGCCTCGACTCACCGCCCTCTTCGCTTCCTTCGATTTTCCTTTACGGCGGTCAAGGGCACAACGGAAGATCGGCGAAGATGTCAAGCGACGTGCAAGACTTCATTTCTGGTTTTTCGGTCTTTGTTCAAAAAGTCCTAGAGGGCGCCAATCTGCTCGATCAAGAGCCCTTGTCACGCTCTCAGTCAGCTCAAGAAAGAGCCTACTTTGAGACAATGGTCAACTACTTACCTTTTGCTGGCACAGTGTCCTTTTCGAACGGAAGGGCCGTTGCAAAGTTCCAGGAGGAGTTTCAGGAAATTGCCGATCCAGAATACGAGCTTGAAGAAGACGCGTCGGCGAGAAAGCAAGAGTGGTATCACTGCTGCAATCCCAAGGGCGATGGATTGTATTCGGGCTACATTAAGTCCAGTCAGCAAGGCGAGAAATGGATCAGTCTCCCCCCCGAAGCACGTCCCAAGTTCAAACAGTTCCTCACTCCCATTATAGACCTCGAAAAAATGCATAAGCGGTGGTGCCCCAGGCGCCAGGCGTTTATCGATATTGAGGCGGACGACGTCGAAAAAGATTTCAAGAGCGGCCGTGCAAATCTCCTCATCGTTCTCATGAAGAACATTCGTGGGTTCAATTTTCCCCTGCAGCAATTTGTCATGGTACTTCGCTCGAAGGGTGTCGAGATGAACTCTTTCCTTCAGGTCCTCGGACGGGTCACACGGAATTACCGCGATAGCGCTACGATCAGGACTATTCTTAGCCGGCACAGCAGACGTCTCCAAGGAACGGTCGATGAAGCGGTGCAGACCATTGAGCAAAGGTACCTCTGTGGCACAGGCATTCCGAAGCGTCATCTTGCCAAGTTTTTGATCATTCGCAACGACAACGCGCACAAAGTCCTCGCCGCCAAAGCACTTTTCCAAAGCGGCATCTCGCTTCAGGACATACAAGCCCTCATGCAAGTTCCTGCCTTTGTCACCTGCTCAGACTGCAAGAAGCCTCTTCGTATCGAGAACGACTATCAGTCTTTTCAGCGATCGTCAGCGCAGATCTGCGAACCGCCTGACTTTTGCGCGGACATTACGTTGCCAACATACGGTCATGGATTTCAACGTGCTAATGAGCTCATCGACAGAAGTGAGTTTACGGATCTTGGTGGGCTAGAGGCAGACGACGTTTCGGAGTCCTGGGCCTCGCCAAATCAGCAAGCTCGTGGGCCCGCGATCGACCCGGCGCGACATGTGAGGAGACGTCTCGATACCTCGCCGCCCACTTTGACCCCAGCATCGACAGGAAGACGGACGCCCGAGGAACCTGATCGTGACGATCTTGAACCTGATGCTACACCTCGTAGCATGAACGGGAGCTGTGCAAACAAAAAAGTTGAAGACGTCCCAAGGAACGAGACAAACGAGGGGCCAGGTTTCATGAGGCCATGGCTTGCTTCCGCTGGAAACTATGCAGATACCGATGTTGACGACGATGACAAAGACGAAGATGCCGGCGACAATTACGTCGACGACGGAGACATGGAAGAAGAGGATGACGAACGTCGCGGTAGCGAGGGCGACAACGCATTTCTAACTGAAAGTCTCCAGCACGCGGAGAACGAGAACGCGAATGGAGATGCTGAGAGCACGAATGGAGATGCCAGCCGGCACAGTCGCAAGATGGATGTCAGGGAAAATACAATTCGACGCAGCAGACATGACAGCTCCAGGGGATTGGATGCCCAAAACAATGACAGCGATAACGAGAGGAAAGACGCAAGCCGAGACAAAGATGCGCAGGCGGACGACTTGGACTCGGAATCAGGATCAGACTCAGACCCGGACTCGGAATCGGATCCTGGTTCCGAGTCTAACTCCGGCGCTGACTTGGAGGATGCATCCTCGAGTGAGTCTGATAGTGAGGAAACACAAACGCGCGCTATCACCATCGAAAAAAGCGATCGAACGCTCCGATCGTCCAATCGAAACAAACGCAAAGCGCAAGAAACCCAAGCGCCATCCACATCTCCCATTAAGCCTGGTAGGGACGCGACTCGCACTGCGCATCAACTCGACAAGGCATATGAGGACGATGCACGTAAGAAGTGGCCGTCATGTGCCACGTGCAAGAAACCTGGCTTCTTTACAGGCGACCGCCATGATAGCATGTCGCCAGTCAGTCTTGCTGATAAATTGCGCCTCAAGACTGAGTCGTGTTTCCGAGGTGACTTTCTTCTCGATGATCAGGAAAGACGATGCGGCTTTTGGGTTCATGAAAAGCACGTCAAAGACGGCACAAGCCGATTGGTTAGCTTCGCCAGAGACGCAAAGCGACGCAGTCTCAGATTTTCTCCGCTCATCTGCTCCCTGTGTGCTTCTGAGCCGAGCTCTGCTGATGATTTTGACTGCTTTATTGAGAATTCGTCGCATGAACGCGTAGTCGAGAAGTTGGCGAGTGGAGAGCACTGCACAGAGTGTTTGCAGCCTATGATTCTGTGGCCCTTCTCGGACGAAATGAGCCCGATAAATTTCGTTGACTATTACGCGGGTTTTGCTCCTGTAGCATCGTCCACAACGAGTGGCAAGGACCCGAATGAGCATTTTCGCAAGGGCCGCGATATGCAGGGCGACTACATTTTCAGCGTTGTCCCTGGTGCCATAGGCCCCGGCTCGCGCTGCACCGGATGTCAGCGAATTATTGACGAAGCGCCAAGGCAAACGACCGTGGACGTGCTGTTATCTCGCGGCACTGATACAATCGAGTCTCTCCGCCATCGTCGGGAGCATGAGCCAGGTTCGGACTACCGTAGGCTTCTCAGAGCTCAGAAGAAGCGAAATTCGAGGTGCCGCAAGGGGGGTTGCATGAAGAGGTGCCCTGAGAGCAGGACTCACCTCTGCGATGAACATCGTTCGGAATGCTTTTGGTGTCCACCCTGTCGCCGAGCTTTGCCTCTTGAGAAGCGGTGTGATTCTATTGGTCGAGCGATCGTGATTCAGGAGCACAATCTTGATGATCGTGACGATGTATGCCAGGATTGTGCGCGGAAGATTCGGCTCTCGGACGCTGAGCGCGAACTACTCCGCATACTTAACAAGGAACTCCGGGTCGCAAATTTGACAGAAACCGGCAAATTAGTACGCGAGGGCTTTCGCAAGGCCCTCAACGAGAGAAAACTTGACAAGCAGAGCTCATCAGATTGGACATTCTCCCTTCGAAGAGGACCACGGACCTTGCCCTACCTCGTGACGCTTCATCGTCACGGAACTGACTCGCAAAGCGCCACCGGAAACATCATTGTGAAAGTCAAGACGGATGGGCGCGAGGCTCAAGATGAAGCATACACGACTGTGAGAAATGTCTGCGAGAAACTTCATCTCCCGCTCCGCGACCTTTCGCATTCTGCTTCAACTAGTCAATCCTAACCAGTGTAAAACAACAACTCTTTTTGTTCTTCTTTTACCTCATGAGATTTTGGTAAATATAAGCAGGGAGCTCCTGAGTAACACACAGAAAAATTCGAAGGCCTTTTCGCACCTAGATCCTCTCGCCTTCGTTTCTCATTTCAATTGGTCGGCCGTTCTCGTTGTGACGAGAAACATCGATGGAACACTGCAGGTCTGAGGAGGGGGGACTGTATTTAACAAAGTCGCCTCAGACACATCGGGGTCGGATGCAAATATTACCTTCATCTTCAAGGACGATTCCCTCGCGCAACTGACCTTAGGGAAGATGGGCTGCGAATCCTTCATGGCGAAGACAAGGGGCTCGAGGATCGAGGATTGGGGATTCTACGCTACATTGGCGCGTATTAAATGGACGAACGAACAGCGTGGCAGTCCTTCTGACGTCAGTGGAAAGCAGCATGCTTTCCATGTCGCACTGGACAAGCTTCGGCAGGACTTGAAGGCGCGTGGCTTCGATCCTGATTCCGGACTTCTTGAGCCTCCTGAACGTCCGGGCGATACACCGCCAAAAAACGGCAAGAAGAAGAAATGCAAGTGGCGGGGAAGGGAGAAAAAACGCAAAGTCGATCAACATGTTCGAGAAGTCACTCCATCTCAAAGTCAAAGGCTTTTCACGTGTGAACGGGGCCTTCAATTACGCATTGTTTAAGACAAATGCGTGGGCTTCGCTTGGACAACATCAGCCACCCGCTTCAGGGGAGGGGCAATCGCAACAGGAGAACGGAGAGCGTGAGACGTCAGACTCAAGTATCGCGCAGAAGATCAAGGCTATACCATTTACCGTAACCCAAACGTTTCAGTGTCGATCCAAGGCGAAATTTGACGAGCAACAACGACGGAACCAGTCTCGCGCGCAATCAGTACTGGCGAAGAACTATCGTATTGCTGCACACCAGGTACACGATCTCGAGGTGCTCTGCAAGATGGTGGGGGAGATCAAAGGCTCGCCTGAAGCTCAGTGGACTGATCTATGGGTTAAAAGTGAACGCAACGGTGTTCGGCTTCTTTTTCTTCATCAATTACAGGATTCGTACTTAAAAAAGGTTGCAGGGCTTGACGACACTCTGCTCGATGAAGCCTTTAGTGCCATCGAGCACGTAAGAGCATTCGCTGACAGTCGCATGCGGGCAGAAAAAATGGATGTCTTAGCATTTGATCAGGAGCTGGTGCAGCGGGGTTTAATAGCACTGCGGAGACTTCATGAAGCCGCTTCATTATGGGCAGCTAATGCAAGTGTTCCCGTACCAGAGGTGGGCGACTTAGTGTTCAAAGGTAGGCTTTCAAGTCATGGCAGAGAGGCCCCCGTGGGCTGCAACTTCAGCATCGTTATCAAGCGCTTCAACAACTCATCAAGAGTTCTTGTCGAGTTTCGACATGCCAACACAAAGGATGGTTCCTTCGGGCATCGCTGCTTTATTGCGGCAAATGCGGAGGAGCAACGTGGACTTAAGAAAATGGAGGATCCAGTCCAGGACAAAACCATCACCAACAAGTTGATGCAGATGCGAAGAGCTCGGCAACCCGCTGGCCACGGCCAAGAAGCAAGCAGTACTCAAAACAACACGCAAGGAGAGCGTGTACTCAAGCGAAAGCGCGACCGGCTGGATCCGCGCTACGTTGCGACGCTCAAAGAAGCCCTTGACCAATCTTTGGTTACGAGAGATGCTCTCCAAATCTTCCGTGAGAAATGGGGCCAGACTGATGCAGACTGGAGAGCGATGCCAGGCGAAAAGCCAGTGTCGTTTCCGGACGACAAGCAGCTCAAAACCAAGCTCGCCAGCATGAAGAGAGCCCTCAAGAAACAGAGGCCAAGGGGTTGACGACTTTCTTTGCCGGTACGTGATGACAAACAAAGATCCTTTTTTTCGATGCGTCTGAGTCACTTCAAGTTCAACTCCTCCATGCGGCACGCCTAACAAGGCCTTGTTTTCCACATTCCTGCAGGGCCTGCACGGGAAAGGGATAAATGGGGGTTGGGGTGTGAAGGGCTCGCAAGACCCGGTTTAACCTGTTTGTTGTCCTACCACGTTGGCTAGCTGCTGCTTGAGTCTTTGCTTACAATGAGTAAACCTGGCTCTTTGTTGAAACTTGAAGTGTCTAGTGAGTACATTCTTTCAATGATTCGAAGAAAGAACAAAGATGAATATGAGACACATTGGACTTCCCCAACAGCTCATACCTGACCTGCGTTTGTTTCAAGATGCACATTGTTTGCGTGTACCTTGGAAACCAAAATTTCACGATTTTTTTTGTGCACAAGAGTTCGGTATCGAGCTACTCTAAGCATCCAAGAGGCTTTACTTTGAAAAACAAATTCAAATTCTTTACCTTTCAATGATCGAAAATCATGTAAGATTAATAACGTCTGGCTCTCCGGCATGAGGTTCTGAGGAATGAGCGGAGGAGCCACGTTCATCGAGCTTTCTTGCTTTTCGTTTCGCCTTGGACGGAGCGCCGACGACATTCGCCGCACTCGCGACTCGTGAAAACGTGGAGGGTCTGCCGTTCGTTTGAGTACCATTACTTTCCTCCCTCGCCATGCTGCGAGAGGTGGAGGACTCGGGTTCCCTCTTGACTCGTGACTTCAACTTCTCTGTCTTCTTTGTCGTCATGAAAAGTTCGCGCGGAGGCTGCCGCGATCTTGACTGAGGGGTCATATGCGGACTTGTTGCCGACAACGGCGTAGATGATACCTTTGATGAAGGAGCCGCGCTGGGGGTTCTCGATGGACCCGCCTCCATATTCGGGCATCGGATTGGTATCACCATGGAGGATATTGTTGAGGACTCAGTGCTGGCGCTGTCCATCGAGTCCAACCTTCTCTTTACACCTCGATTGCCTGTAGGCGGTCTCTGTGACGAGGGTGTTAAAGCTTGCACAGGACTATTCTCGTATGTTGCAGACGTTTGCATTCCTTCAGAAGGCAGATAAGCAGCTTGAGCGTTATTAGAATCGCTTCTTGAAACGCTTGTACTGCCTTTGTGATCAGACACGCTCTGCGCCCCAGCTCGACGTTTCGTTGAGTAGGCAACACCGTGACGAATAATTGAAGATTGATACGTTGCGCATGCTTTCCCGCGAAAGAACTCCCACAGATTCTGGATGACCAGATTCTCGTCATTTCTGATTATAGCATGCGGCGTGAGACGGTGCTTGAGTGAGTATTTGAATAGGGTCAGCGAAGCTGCTTCGCCTTTACTAGCTTTGAGACCAGGAAGGTCTCTGTTCGCGAGCAATGCCTTGGTTTTATCTACATCCTTATTCCATCTTACGCGGGCAATTCGCTTCACGTGTTTCCCTTCGGGAAAGTAATTGACGGCAAAGATTTCTTCTAGAATGTCAGCATATTTCTTTGTAGGCTTGACTTTTCTCATGGCCAGCTCCACATTGACGAGTTGTTGTATGGTCCAAAAGATTGTGAGTACATGAGCTGATTCGGTACCGACAAATCGTTGCATTTTCTCTTTCACAGAATCCTTGCTGAGCTCCTCCCAAGTCCTCGACATGGGATCCATCTATAGGCTTTTCGTCCTGATGGATCTTTCTCTTGCACCCGAATGGAGTATCTTCGAGATTTGCGTTCCGGGTTGTGCAATTTGGATGCGAAAGAAAAGTAGATTCCCGTGCCCAGCGAAATTAATCGATGTAGAACCCACAACAAGCAATTTGCGAGGCTTACGAACTTTGTGGCTCTGCTCTAGTGAATCGTAGTAGAACACAATGTCTCGCTGGCCCGCGCACGTGTCAATGGCGTGGAATAAGGCTCCTCGGGCGTCCACAATCCCAGCGTGCAAGCGATCTTGCAAGCCGCGAGCTTGTGCAAAGCCGTACGCCCTGCGACGGGTCGTACGCCGCGGCTGTCTGTGAAGTGAAGCCTTCCCTAGAGCGCCGCGACTCGGCAACTTCGCGTACTCTACCTAGCGCAGCAGCAGTTCCGGACTTGCTTTGCTCCGATGAGAGAAATGCAGCGCAATGCGACTCCCGTGCAGCAGCAGCAGCAGCAGCAGCAGCAGGCAGAGAGAGCCCCTGGTAGCGGCGCTCAGAGCTTAAAGACGCGAGAGGCGAGGCTAGCGCGGGCCCGGCGCAAGGTAGATGAGGCAGTACTGTTAGCGTATTACTCCCTTGCCTCCTTGCCTCCCCCTCCCCTTTTCTCTATCTCTTGGTCATGGTCGTCACTTTAGCAAGTAAGCGCTCTCAACGGCGCTCTCACTGCACTCTCGAAGTTTGGCTCCGGCGCTGACTTCGACTTCGACGATACATCCTTGAGCGACGCCGAGAGGCAGGAAATACACTCGCGCGCTATCACCGTCGAAAGAAGCGATCGAATGCTCCGATCGTCCAATCAAAACAAACGCAAAGCGTAAGGAACCCAGGCGCCATCGACATCCCCCGTTAAGCCTGGTAGAAACGCGACTCGCACTGCGCATCAACTCGACAAGGCATATGAGGGCGATGCACGTAAGGAGTGGCCATCATGCGCCACGTGCAAGAAACCTGGCTTCTTTTCAGGCGACCGCCATAATAGCATGACGCCAGTGATGAATAGCAAGCCCAAGGGACCTACATGGGTATCATTAATTTTTTAAAGGTGCGACTTCGGCCAGACTCTGGCTACTAGACAATATAGCATCAGAGCCTGCAAGGCAATGCGCTATCTCGCTAGCGGCACACCAACCTGACCATGTTAAGAAATTGATACTGCAAGGACGTAGAAGATACATGAAGTTAGAAATCAATTTGAGCCTCTTGGAGTTGCACGGCTGGCTTGGGTGCAGGTTTCGTGGTGCGAGATTTGCGTCGACGGACGTAGAACTTTTTAGGACGCAGAGATTTGTTGTACGACTTGATGCCAGAACCTGTAAGGACAAGGTCTGCTGCGCCTTCGAGCTTGCGGCGGAACTCGTTGGGCGAGGCGTGCAAGAGTTTCCACAAACCAGTGTCGACATCCGTCGCTGGCTTGGTCCGAAGTCGTCTCCGACCGTCAGCGTCGATGCGGTACTTGAAATCAAGGACACAGGCTACCGAAGATCGCAAGGCATCGCTGGCGAGAGCCTTTGTGATGGCCGTCGAGTACTCCATGGATGGACTGCTGTTGATTTCAATAAGCCACGGATTGAGCTGGTCATCGAGCATAAAGTCGAATCCGAAAATTTCAAACGAGTTGGCTCGCGACCGTACAAGGTCCTGCACACAGCTCATAGAGGCGCGCACAATGGTCTCCATTGCGGGACGAATGTGGTCTGCCCACGCAGCTGCGCCAACTCCCGGCCTACCCTTGACCTTATCGAGGTGCTCGAGAAACTCGTCGCGGCGCCACATATTTTCTGCGACGGGCCCATTATAAAAATTTTCACTGTGCTTGCTGATAGAGTTGTTGGCAAGATGAATGAACTTATCCTCGAGGTCTTGAAGCGAATACTCGCCGACGCAAAAGCGGAAATAGCAGTCATCGTAAAAAAAGATGGTGAGTGGGTTCCAACTGGTGACGAGGACCCACTGGCGGATATCAAACTTTCTTCGGTGAACAATGAGAGAGTTTTCCATGTACTTTTGCACCACCCACTTTGTGGTTTCTTGCGTATTGGCCCGAGTGTACCGAAACAATTGTTCAAGGTTGTCGAAACACTGGATGCCGCGACCTCGCGACTTGCCAGCAGGCTTTACGATCCACACGTTGCGCCCGTCGGCACCATTAATGCGACCTTGGTCGCCGCGGAAATCCATGAGCTGCGCAAGCGTCTCGGCACATCGCTGGACAACTCCGTCGATCTCATCAATGCGGACATCCTGTGTATCAAGCGAGCCATCTCGCGCGGCCTCGGCGAGTTTTCGCAGCTGGTGCCGAACGTATTTGCGCATAGCCTTTGATCTCGGAGCGAGAACGTCAATGCGCGGGTCATCCTCGAACTTTGTCTCTTCTTCATTGTCGAGGTCGGCTTGAGGACCCCAGAAACGATCGTGTTCTTGATCGGCGATACAATGCTCCATGAGCTGATCGAGATTGTCGGATCTGGCATACTGAAGAGCACCAGCGAGAAAGGCGTGTTTCAGGTTGAGATCGTCCTGTGCGTGCATCAAGACGGCCCAGTCAATGGGCGAAACCACGGGTGGGACGAACCCAACAGGAGCATCCACGTAATCGTCATTGTAGCGATTAGCAAATTTGTTTGCAACGCGCATGGCGGTTCGTACGAGAAACGGTGAAACCGTGACAACGTTCGATTGATCAAGTTTCTTGGCATTTCGAACTTTGGTCTGAAGCAATTTGAGAATGCGCTCTGCAGCAGTCACTTTGAAGTCCTCGACAAAATCGTCAAGTTCTGCTTTGTCGGAGTTGCCAAGATTGTAGCAGCGAGGAAAGAATACGTTCGGGTCAGCATTATCGAACCAGTGCAAGTCTTGTAAGTTTTTGGCAATGCCCGCTTTCGAGCACATTTCCCCTGTGCCGTAAAAACGATTAATGATTTGATCTTCGCGCAAGCCTCGTTTATCGAAAGCGGTTACCGTGCGTGCAAACTGAAAATCCCAGATTGTGCTTTCCTTGTCGGGATTCTCGAACCAGCCGCGACGCACAAGCTCGTCGCGAACGGCAGGGTAGCCCTCCGCGCAGATAAAAACCGGTGTCTTGACGTCAATACCGTGCTTTTGCGCCCAGCGTTCGCGATCAAAGGACCTCTCGAGCTCGACGTCCTTTTCTACCGCGCGACGGTGCTTCGTGTATACGCTGGGAACAAGTGACGAGTCGCCAGCCTCCTTGCTTTCCTCGTCGTTGCTATCATTTGAGACATCGTGGTTGCTTTTTTCCTTACGACCTTCCTTGAGTTTCGACTCGTCAGTTTCTGGGCCGGCTCGAAGATCAGTCTCATGCACGCGTTGGCCAACGCGACGCGCAGCCTCGGCAACAGCAGCGCGGCGATCACGTTGACGCAGGGCCTCATCCTCGTCTGCTTTTTCTTCGGCACGTTTCTTGTCAGAGAGGCGCCGCAGAAAGTCAGCATGTCGAGGGTCAGGGCCTTGACTTTGCACGCGTTGCACAATTCTTTGTAGCTTGAGATCTTGCTGCACGCGAAGTTTATCTTCTTCGGCGCGTAGATCTTCGGGACACAGTCGGTTGCTCTTGCGCTTTGGCAACAAGAGCCTGCTCGAGATCTCGTTGTGTCCCTGCCCGAGAGCTTGCTCCTTGATCCTAAGCTTGCGTTTCTCTTCGAGTACGACTGCACGCGCGCGTTCTGCCTCGCGATCTTCGCGTTCTTGTTGCAGCTTTTTGAGCAGTTCGGCTTGTCGAAGCTCTGCACGCGTCGGACCACTTCGCGCAGAGTCGCCGCCGGACTCTGTGCGTGGGGTCTGCATCGTTCAAGTACCTCTATCGAGCTGCCCAAGCTCGCTCGCTGGTGTGCCTTCCGCGCCTTCTCGCCGCTCCACTGAGACGTTTGCTTCAATCGCTTGCCGTCGAGTGTCTTCGAGCAGCAAAGCAACTACCTTTCTACCTACTTATCTACTCACTAGGCATCGGCTGAGAGCGCGTCCGCCCTTGCACAATTTTCGCTCGCATTCACCTAGCCGTTGTAGCCGTTCACGAGACAAAGTCAGACTCACGCAGACAATAATGGTCGTAAAAAAGAAAAGAAAGAAAAAGAGACGTTTATCGCCGGTCAACGCCCGTGAAACGGTGTAGGCCTACTACACCATCCATCATCTTCATCCTTCATTATCTGATTTCACATGAGCCGGCACTGCCCTTGGTTTCGCTCGCAAGAAAGAAAGGCAACCGCAAACGCAAACGCGCCATGACATCAAGTCTACATTGGCTACAGATGGTGCGCTCGTTTTGTTGTAGCCAATCGCGAAAACACGTTTGTGTGTGTGTGTGTGTGTGTGTGTGTGTGTGTGTGCGCGCAACTCCGTCGTTGTTTTCGCTGGCACGTGCAGAGCCAGCCCCCATGGCCAAAAGGCGCAGCGCACGGACGTTAAATCTCGTGTGCGATTCGCGCGAGAGGCGAGGGAGGCGGCGGTGAGCACTGTCTGGTCGCGTAGCCAGAACTCGCTCTGCCGCGTCTCTACGCAGATACGCACGCCCGTACGCACGTACTCAGCAGCGAGGCGTGCGTGCGTGCGTGCGTGCGTGCGTACGGGCGTGGGCTGGAGCCCGAAGGCCCAGCTCTGGCAAGCCCTGGCAGAAGAGCCCCACGCGCACGAGGCAAAGATGACGAGCATGTTCGAGCTCATCGAAAACGGGGATCTCGCCGGCGTGCAGCGCGTTGTGCGAAACGACCCCGCTCTGCTCAATGAGGCAGTGACGAATGGAAACGATACACCGCTCATTTGGGCCCTTGACGAAGGCTCCGGGATCCAGCCTGCCATCGCGCAGTGGCTTATTGAGCAAAGCGCTGAGCTTGACCTGCAGGAAGACGGCGGGCGTACTGCGCTTATGAACGCGTGCTCTTTCAACCAGCCCGAAGTAGCCCGTGCGCTCATCGAGCACGGTGCTAAGCTCGACATACAAAGTAATACAGGTTGGACGGCTCTCATGTTCGCTTGCGCTTTCGAGCTGCCTGACACGGCCCAGCTACTCATTGAACGCGGGGCCAAACTCGACTTGCAGGACGAGGATGGATGGACCGCTCTCATGTACGCGTGCCGCTACGAGCAGCCCGACACGGCCCGGCTGCTTATTGAGCGCGGCGTCCAGCTCGACTTGCAGGATACCGATGGGTGGACCGCTCTCCATATCGCATGCCGCCACGATCAACCTACAACGGCTCAGATGCTTATCGAACGGGGCAGCGAGCTGGATCTGCAGAACGCGAACGGATGGACCGCTCTCATGTACGCATGTCGCTGCGGCCAACCCGACACTGCCCAATTGCTCATCCAGCGCGGCGCCAACTTAGACCTGCAGCAGAATAAGGGATGGTTCGCTCTCCTTTTGGCGTGTCGCTATGAGCAGCCCGCCACGGTTCAGCTGCTCATTGAGCGCGGGGCCAAGCTCGACCTGCAGGATGAAGATGGGCGAACTGCTCTCATGATTGCGACCAGCGAAGACCAACAAGATACGGCCGAGTTGCTTATCCGGCGCGGAGCCAAGCTCGATCTGCAGAGCAGCGATGGATCAAACGCTTTCATGATCGCGTGCGGTCACGACAAGCCAAACACGGTCGAGCTCCTCATTCAGCACGGCGCCAAGCTCGATCTGCAGAGCAGGAGCGGCTCGACAGCTGTTATGATGGCATGCATGCAGCCATTTGCGTCGCATCACACCGCTGAAGGTCTCTTGCGCTGTATCAAACTCTGCTACGCGGCCGGCGCTAACCTGAATCTGAAAGACGGCGATGGAGAGGACGCGCTAGGAGTGGCGAGATATGAGGCTCGCGAGGATGCCGTCGCATTCTTGGAGTTCGCGATGGCCTCAGAGGTGGCGAAGATTCTATCGGACGAGCTGCAACAGCCGCGAAGTCTCGTTGTGGCCTTTTACGAGGAGCATTTGCTCACGGAAGAAGCCTGCGCATCGCTGCAAGATAGAAAACTCCAAGAAATGGGCGTAATTTCGTCGATCGAACGGCACAAAATTCTCGAAAGATTCAACCCAGGTGCTGCGCAGGCGCCGCGGCAGTCGCTGCCAAAGCGTGCATCCCAGCAGCTAGGTGACGCGATGCGGCGCCTGTCGGGCATGTATCAGTAAAAGCGCCCTTGTTTTACTTTCACGCGCATGATGACGGACTCAGCACGTGGTCGCAATGAGATGATCCGGTTTGATCTACAGATTTGTCTTTGGTGATATGGATGGATAAATGGATTGGAATGTATAGTTTTCGCTGTTTTGTTGTTAGATGGCTTACTTGACGAACTTGTAGTTGGCATCGACAGACATAGCCCAGGGAAACTTTTGGCGGAGAGCGGTGGGAAAGGTCTTTTCAATGGGGACCTCGTTGCGCTTGCACCAGGCGACGGTAATCCGAGGATCCATGTAGTTGATCTTGGAGGTGCCAAGCGCCACGGACTTGTTGTCATCCTTGTCCTGGTACCTGACCTCGGCAGCGGTGATCTTGTTATCCCAGGTTTTGAGACGCCGCTTGACCTCCTCAAACTTGGGCTGACGCGCAAACAAATGAGCTATCTTGCGTCTGTCCTCTGGCGTGGCATCGCTCGGGAGCGAAGGCTTGAGTTTACGCAGATCCTTGTTCTTTTTGATGCGCTTGCACATTTCGTTGAGCTCGTCACGCTGTTTTTTGAGGAGCTCGAGCATGGCAGCCGATTTTTCAATCGACGCCTCTTGCGACTTGGACACCGTCCGCTGATGGTTACAGAGAATAGCCACTTGGCGGTTAGCATCATTGTAGGCCAGTACCTTTTCGTTGACGGTGAGGTAGAGAGGCATTGTCTTTGGAAGCTGCTCCTCGAGGGTGACGGATGCGTTCATGGTACGGAACACCTTGGCAGAGAGGCCCTTCATGAAAGTCTTGAGATACTCGTTGAGCTCCATGACGGAAAGCGTGTCAAAGACTTGAGCGTCAGGCTTCTTTTTCTCGAGAAACTTGGAAAAGTTGTTCAGGACGCGCTTGCCCACACCTGCGTAGCGCTCATCATCCATCGAATATGTCTGATTGTGTCGCATGGAATCTTTGCCGAGAAAATCGAGAGTGAGAGTGTTGGCTTCCTTGTCAACTGTGATGTGCTCGACGCGAAGAGAGCAGCAGCCGACGGTATCGGCTTCATCATCGTCCTTTTCGCCGCCGACACGGAGCGCGAGGCGGTCAATGATCCAGACGGCGGTACCCAGCTGCCGATCTTTCATATCGTTTTTCCCATTGAGCTTGAGCTTACGCTCGTAATCTTTGCGGATTTTGCCAATGATGCGCTTGAGCTCGCGCGCCTTTTCATACTTTCGCCGGTCCGAGTCGCCCTTAAAGCCCGAACTGGCAGCCATTTGCATGTACTTTGGGTTGCCCGTGACATTTTCCTTCCAGACGGCAAGCCACGTGACATCTGGCTTGTGCACCACGGCCTGCCAGTGCATGCCCGGCTCTGGGCAGGGGGGGACGGGGTCGTCGCGGCCAAGATTCAGCTGCACGTTGCATGGAATGACACGCTCCTTGAGCGTTCCAGTCTTGGGGTGGATGCCGCGGCCACGAAAAAGCTGCGGAGGTTCGATCATGGTGTTACCCACCTTTTGCAAGTAGCCGTCGACGATGGCAAAGGAATTCTTGCACTTCTTTTCGTCTTCGATCTCCTTGAGACGAGCCTTTGTTTCCTTGGACTGCGCCTCGCGAGCGGCCTTTTTCGCTTCCCGGCGCTGGGCCACCAGTTCGCGCAGCTTGGTAAAGTCGCACTTTTCGAACTTTTTCACTTTGTGGTTTTTCCCGAGGACATTGCGAAAGTCCTTGAAGAAGTTTGCTGTAAAGATCTTGGCCACCTTGGGGGTCCCGAGCTGGGGTCCATCAAGAGGCATTTCTGCGAAAAAGGTGGCGACTTCTTCTTGCTCGGGCGTAAGCTTGATTTCCTCGCCATCATACACCAGAGGGACGCCGTGAGGTTCATAGGGGTCTGGAAAGGTGATGCCATTGTGCTCCATGCGAGTCCAGTGAAAGGACCCATCCTTTTCGTGCTCCCACCAGCGATAGGCTTGCATTGCGTACTCTAGCAGTTTCAATCTGCCCATCTCGTACAGGTTGGAAGACTTGTTGGCGCTTTTCGCTGCGGAGCTGGAGGTAGACGTGGTCTTTGCCTTACCAGTGTTGACGCGGGCCTTTTTCGCCGCGGGACCGCGGCCGCTACCTTCCGATTTTACAGTTTTGCTGGGTTTCGCCGGGACCTTGGCCGTAGACTTGAAATCAGCTTCGCCCTCTTCCTCTTCCTCTTCCTCTTCTTCTTCTTCTTCTTCCTCCTCATCCTCGTCGTCGGTTTCGCGCTTGCGCTTTTTGCTCTTCTTGTGCTTCTTCTTGTGCTTCTTCTTGTGCTTTTTACTCTTTTTATGCTTTTTGCCTTCACGGCTCTCGTCATCGTCATCTTCTTCAAAGTCTCCGTCGTCGTCGTCGTCGTCGCCGCCATCGTCGTCGCCGTCATCGCCCTCGGCCTTTCCATTCTTTGCCTCGACAAAGTCATCGTCGTCGTCATCGTCATCATCGATGATGCGTATCTTTCTTTTATGTTTCTTGTGTTTTTTGTGCTTTTTCGACTTTTTGTGCTTTTTGTGCTTCTTCTCGCCAGCGTCCTCGAAGTCCTCGTCCTCGTCGTTGTCGTCCTCCTCTTCGTCACTAATGTCCTCCATCTTGGCCTCTTCACGCGCGGCAGCCTTTTCGGCTTCCTGCTTCGCGAGGGCGCCCTCTTCCTTGACGGTGAGTCCCTCCCCGCTCCGCGCCGCCTCGGCGGCCTCGGCCCCTGCGGCGGGCTTGGCGTTCACGTCCATCTCGCCGTTGCCGGCCTCCTTGAATATCCCAGATATCCCGCTCTCGGCTCGAGCCCGCGCTGGCGCGCGCGCCGCGCGCTACGGCCGCGGAGGGGCTGCGCGCTCGCTGCGTCTGCGGCGCGCAAGCTGCTCGCCGCCGACCGCGCCCGATGGACGGCGCCCGCCCGATGATCTCGCGCGGGCGAGGGCGCGAGGCCTCGCGCGCGTCCGCCCCGAGGGCCGCGCGCAGCAGCCGCCGCGGCCTCTCTCCTGCGCGCGCCCGCTCGCTCGCTCGCTCGGGCGCTCAAGCGCGCGCGCTCGCTCGCCCTCGCGCCTGCGCCTGCGCTCCCTGGCTTGCGGTTATGTATGGATGTTCGTATGCATGAACGTATGTGTCCGTAGTATGTATGTGTTCGTATGTACGTATGTAGGCCGGGAAAGGAGGCGCGAGTCGACGACCAGCAGGGAGCGCGAGAACTCGATGGGCGACCCGATCGGGGGCGTCGGCGAAGCGGGAGGGAGCGACATTGGGCAAGTACGCTGCTACTAGGGGCGGGGGATCTTGGGTCGGGAGAGAATGAGAAGCTTGGCCGGCGAGGGAAGACGGCGATGAGTGAAGGGATGAATGATGGATGTGAGGATGATGGTGATGCTGATCGGGGACAGGCTTCGATCGAAAATGGCAGCCACGGGAGACTTGAGCATGGTGTGCTTGGTTCGAGCAAGATAAGAAAAGAATGTGTATAGGGCCTAGAGTCGATCAAGGTATGGCTAACTGGTTTCATTAGGATGTCAGGACTACCTACCAACCTCGAAAACGATGAGTACAGTCTGTCATGCAACAACACACAACCAGCTGTTTTGGATGCAGGAAATGAGGTGAACAAGAGCTTTCCTTGAACAGAAAAGATATACTGGTATAGGCCCATGTGTATTTCGTCTCCCCTACAATTTCGTGCACTTGGTGTGTAGCTCTTTATAGATCTGGCAAGTCGAAGTGAGAGACGAAGTGGACATGCGTAGGAGTAATGCGCGTGTTGAGCTGCCAAAATCGTACACCTGCGGCGCGCGCGCGTGCGCTTGCCTGAAGAACAGTCCGGTACTGCTCATTTTCCTTGGCAGGAGCCTTTTTGCCGTCTGGCGTGGGCGGACGAAAGATAGGTGCATCATACATGAAGAAAACGATGATGGACGCCGCAGCCGTCGGGTCCGTTTCGAGAAGAAGACTGAGATCATCGAAGTGGCGGATGAGACGATGCGTGATGCCAACATTGGGCCGCTTGCGCTTGGGATCAAAGTTGGGATGATCTTGGGTGGGAATCGACCCGAGAGGTGATTTTACCTCGCAAAAGTGGTTGTCGCCAATAAGAAAGTCGATCTTGGACTTTCCTAGCACACGTTCTCTCTGGACCTCTGCGGTCTCGCTCTGCGTGTCCAAGACGGAATTCAATGTAGCCTGTCGATGTTCATCGTTGGTCACCGCTTTTGCCTTTGTTTTTTTTCGTTTTCGTGACGGCACAGAAACGTCCGCGTGCGTTTGATCCTGTGAGGCACCGAGCAAGCCTCCCTGTCTCAGGAAGTGCTCCACGTAACGATTGGCGCGGTTCTGGTTGATGCCGATCCACGAAGCATCTTGACCCTCGTTCGCGGCGGCAACGTTGACGTCGTCGAGCGAGATGGCCTCGACGGTGAAGTCAGTCTTGGCCTTGGGCGCTGTGTTTTTGCTGAGCAAACACGAGATGCCGCCACGGCCAAAGTCGAGTCCGGCAATGTCGCCTGTCACCGGACAATGACACCTATAGACTGCGTTTCCATGTCGCACCATCATGACGAAGCGATTTGGTCTCGACTCGATGACGCCGCGCACGAGCGCCTCAGGAAATGCAAACGGCCTCATCTCCTACTCAAAAGCGGTCGCAGCACCCGTCCGGATCTCGGGGCCCGCTCGACACCCTTATTGCGTCCGTGAACCTGGTCTTTTCGAATGACCAGAGCGAGTGGGCTTTGGGGTTTTGCCGTAGTGACACCAGGGACCAGGCGCCAAAGGCTTTCGGCTACGTACAAGGAATGTGCGCAGCGAACAGATCTAGAACGAGTCGGGATGCGGCAAGTTTGCGTTGTGCACATCAGTGTCTACGTTGAGAAGCCAATGCAAAAATAGCACCTGCAGTACGCGGAGAGCACCAGCAAAAGCACAAAGTCTCTCGGCGCGGGACTCGGGCGCACGGACTCGGAGGGAGCCCGCGCGCGGACGGCACGGCGTGCGGCGAAGGCGGAACTCGCCTCGCGGCGGGGGACGCGCCCGATCGCAGCGGCGCGTAAGTTGTTTGTGGCGGCAGAGCGACTCCGGGAAGGCAGGCGCCAGCCATGGTGGCAGGCTCACTCACGGCGGCCGAGGCGGCGGTGGAGACCGCGACCAAGGCGCGCGAGGAGGGCAACGCGCGGCTCCGGGAAGGCAAGCTGGAGGAGGCCGTGACTGCGTACTCGCGAGGGATCGTGGCGTGCGAGGCGTTTGAGAGCGAGGACGCCGTGAAGGAGGCGCTTGCGCTGCTGCTGAGCAACCGTTCTGCGGCGCATTTGCGCAATAAGGCGAACGAGGATGCACTTGCTGACGCCGATGCTTGTCTGCGAAGAAAGCCAACTTGGGGGAAAGCCCATGGGCGACGCGGCGCGGCCCTCTTGAATTTGGGCCGCGTTCAAGATGCTCTTCTCGCATACGAGGAGGGTATTCGCGTTGATGGAGAGAACTTGACACTCTGCCAGGGCGTGGAGCAATGTCGTGCGCGTCTGGGTTCCTCGTCTTCCTCCGGTACTGCCACCGCTGCTGCTGCTGATAATGCTAATGCTGCTGCTGCTGCTGATACTACCACTGCTACTGTTACTCCTCTACAAGCGGAACCTAGCGTGAGCTCAGCAGCTTCGACCTCTGCCGCTAGCGATGCTGCTGTCCCTGCAGCGAGTTCCGATGTAGTGAAAGAGAAAGACAAAAACAAAGAGGAGGAAGAGGAGGAGGAGGAGGAGGACCCGCTTGCAAGTTTCATGAACGATATTGAGTCACTCGAGAGCGACCTGGCGCAGGCAAAAGCCCGACCCAAACCCAAAGACGCAACTGCGGAGGGACCGCGAAGCGTTGTGGATCACAGCAAAGAAACGTCTGGCTGGAACGCGAGGAATCAGCTCGACAGAATTCTTTGCAAAAACCACGAATGGATCAACACGAACCCATTTCAGGTTCTGGGCATTCAAAACGAACAAGCGACGGCCTTTGACATCAAGAAGCGATACCATAAATTGTCGACGCTTGTTCACCCCGATAAAACCACTGACGCTCGTGCGGAAGACGCCTTTGCCGAAGTAAGACGCGCCTACGAACGACTTCAGGATGATGAAAGCCGTAGTCGCGTGCGGGCCATTATTGAACAATGCAAAGGTTCGGTGACTACGGAACGGGAAAAGCTTCTCGACAAGGGCTTCTCCGCCGCTGAGGTCGATGAAAAGCTTGGAACGTTGGACGTCGCCATTGATCGCAAGGTGAAGCTAGAGTTTGCAACACGGGAACGGGAACGTCGTAAGAATGAGCTCATGAAGCGCAAATACAATGAACGCGAGCTAGAAAAGGAGCAGTCCGAGCAAGCGTATTGGCAGTCTGTGAAAAAAGTGGAAGAAAATATGCGCGAAACACGGGAGTCTCGGGCCAAGACGTGGCAGAGCTTTGCTCATGCGAAACGCGTCAAGAGGAAGAAGTAGAAGTTGTCTGTAGGCTCTTGTGTTCGGTGATTTGTTCGGCGTCGTGCCTCGCATACTTTTCCCTTCTTTCTCTCTGAGGCCCTTACGACCCACCAGCAGTTCAAAACTATAACGAAATTGACATGTGATGAGCGCGTATGATGTCATTAGCCCAGGCTTGCCAGGCGAGGCGAGGCGAGTCGAGGCGAAGCGAATGCGTTCATGTTTGAATGAATGCAAGGAGGGAAATAAAGAGCTCTTGTTTGTGTCTGCCCCCCTTGCACACTTTTCTGGTCGATGAGAGGTAAGAGGGGGGTACCCCTGACGTTTTCGCGTAAGATGATTGCGCGACAGCAGAAACCCATCGTCATCGTCGCCGTCGCCGACTCGTTGCCGACGTGGAGCGCCGTTCCAAGCAGACTTCCCCGCACACAACACAACCATGGCCGCCAACCCGAGCCTCGAGGTACGTGTCCATGAGCCCCGCGTAGCGCCGGCGCTGCGCGCTGCGCGCTGCACGCTGCGCGCACGTGGCTGTGATGCACGACGGCATTGGTATCGCGCCAACCAGCAGCACGCGTTGTGGGCGACTCTGCGAGGGAGGAAGGGAGGGAGGGAGGGATTAGCGCAAGCGCGCGAGCCCTGTTTGTGTCGAACAAAAGGACAAGTTCAACTAACTGCGTGACCTTGCACGCCTTCTTGCTACTGCTGCTTATGCCGTGCTGGCATGTATGCGTTTTTCCTTTTTTTATTGCACAGAGCTTTGATGCCACGCAGGTGGCCCTCATGGAGGAGCGCGTGATCGTGGTCGACACGCAGGATAAGGCAGAGCGACCGGGTACCAAGCTCGAGACGCATCTCCTCGAGAACATCGACAAGGGTCTCTTGCACCGCGCCTTCAGCGTCTTCCTGTTCAACTCGGAGGGCAAGCTCCTGCTCCAGAAGCGCTCGGATGACAAGATCACCTTTCCTGCGTACTGGGCCAACACGTGCTGCAGTCACCCTCTTTGGGTTGACGGTGAGATGGAGCTCAAGGATGCCCTTGGCGTGAAGCGCGCCGCGATCCGCAAGCTCGAGCACGAGCTTGGTATCAAGGCTGAGCAGGTGCCCATTGAGAAGTTCCACTACCTGACGCGCATTCACTACGTTGCCAAGATGGAGGGCACGCAGTGGGGCGAGCACGAGATTGACCACGTGCTGGTCATCCAGGCTGATGTCGATGTTGCTCCTGTGCCTAACGAGGTCGCGGAGGCGCGGTACTTTTCCGAGGAGGAGCTCAAGACCTTTCTCGAGGAGGCCCCGGAGAAGGGTACCCTCATTTCTCCTTGGTTCGGATACATCCAGAAGATGTTCCTTGGCAAGTGGTGGCAGGCGATGCGCGATGGTGACCTCAAGTCTTGCGAGGACCACGATACGATCCACCGCATTGCTCCGGCCAAGGAGTAAGTTGGCCCATTGCGTGTTCGCACTTTACACATTAGAGACGCAGAAACTCTCCAGCTGGAGAGAGAAAAAAATAGAGCTACATTCACTTTGACGTAGATTACTATGTGGATTCACAAGCTTATGTGTCAGTCACTTTGTCGATTGCTATTTTTTGTTTTTGTGGAAGAAGGAGAAAAGCAGCACAACTAGTTGAAGTCTCTGCGCCTGGAAGCAGACCCTGACAGAAGACAATTCAGTCTTGGGGTTTCGCACGATCCGTCAATTTTTCCCAGACTATCAGTCACTATCACCAGGATCGAATCGACACATACATCTTGGAACCCAGCACGATCTTTTGATTCCTTGAAGATTTATACTTTTCCTCAGGAGAGAGAAGACCAAAAGAACAGACCCTGGGTGAAGATGATTTAGTCTTGATTTTTCCGCATGACCAACCATCTTCTTCCGATTGCCCTTACTGACATGAGAATCGAACTGACGCATATACCTTGAAACTCAGCACGATTTTTTATCCCTCAGCGATTTGAATTTCTTCTCAGTAGAGAGCAGAAAATTTGGGTTCGTCGCAGCATGATCAGATGAAAGAAAAACAAAATGGTACTCGATACACAAAAGACATTGCTCGCCTCGTTCAGATATTTGCATCAGTCCACAAAGGAACTTTGGCATGTCTATCTATCTATTTATCCACATCCACCCAACGAAGGATCAAAGTCGCCTTGACGAAAACCGCTTTGACGGCTGCCATAAGCCTTGACTTGTTGGCCAGAAGCGAGGTTGGTGACTCGAAAATCGAGGCCGTCCTCCATGTACTGAAACTGATTTCCATCGGGATAATAGATGAGACGGCGCACGGTGCCGCTCATGTGAACGCGCACAGGGATGGCAGGCGTTTGCGCGGCTTCGGGACGAACGTACATGACGACATCCGTCTCGGCCTCTGGCTCACGAGTTCCGTCAGGGTGACGTACCCAGGGAACATCGAGAATGGAGGTCCCACGAACAAGGCAAAGGGTGGGTGCGTCGGGGTCAAGAGACTCCTTGGGCAATATGTAGCCCGTACTATATCGCGCGACCCCGCTCGTGTTTCCAGGCATGGAAACGAGCGTGAGATCGAGGAACCAATAATCGTGTCCGAAAAGATGCAAGGGTTCCTCGAGCGTGACAAGAAGAATGAGTACACTGTCCATCGTGGCCCAGCGACGGATATCCCATGAGTGATCTCTAAAGGTGTCAAAGGCGTATTCGCGTGAAGAATTGCCGTCGATGCGGACTGTCCCAGAAAGCGTGCCAAAGTCTTCGTAATGTCCGTGGTTTTTGGAACGATTGAGACACACCTTGGCGAACTGCATACCCCAGGGTTCCTGCGAAAGATTCTTGGCGAGCGTTTCCGCGCAGTCGTCGCGCATGTAGTAAAAGACTGGAGTTTGGCGTTCGTAGACGAGATCTATGTCCACCTCGACGAGGTCACTGTCTGAAAGAGTACGCGCCTGTTGGGGCGTGTGACAGCCGCGGCGCATTTTACCTTTGAAACGAAGGTGCCATTTGCGCATGGGCTCGAGACACTCGAGTTCGAGCCCACAGGCAGATGGGCGACCCGAAGCCCGAGCGGCGTCGGAAATGGGGACATCGTCACGCTCAAACGAGAAGATTCCAACGCCAGCGATATCGAGAAATAAAACGACGTAGCTCTTTTTGGCCCCGCTACCATGGCGGCTGAGGCGGGCTGACACATGATCTCCTGTATCGCGGTCACAACCATGAAAGTAAAAGGATTCATTGAAGAAAGGATGCGGTTCTGGTTTGTGAAAGGCCTCGAGTTCCATCAACGAGGCCTTTGCACACGCCTGGCGTTCTCTGTGTTTGGCAATGAGAGCCATGCCATAGCCTAGCAAGTTCTTGAGCCGGGTGCCTCCGACTGGGTCAAGTTTCTCGCCGTGGGGTCCTCGCTCGACCTTTGGGGTGCTCATGAGGAGCCATGTTCCGGCTGCTGCCGCGAGCAGGGTGGTGGCGGCCACGACCACCTCTAATGGGAGCATGTATGTTCGTGCTACGCCTGGTCCAAAGGGTCCAGGACTACGGAGCGAGCGAGCGAGCGACGAATGCGCTGCGGCCTTTTCTCGCCGATCATCATGATTTGTGGAAAACAAAAAAGAGACCCAAGACAGTGACGATAGACCGGCACTGTTTGCAGGTACGACCCTAGGCAAACCTAACCGGGCGCGGTGACTGGGCGCGAGCGAGAAAGGCAGGAGAGGAGACGAGGACGTCGCAGCGCGCGCGCGGGGCCAGTCCCGATCGGCGCGAGGCTTGCGGAGACACGTCGCTGGTGGCAGCGACGTCGGGCTGTGCGTGCTCGTTGTGCTCGCTGGGAGCGCGCAGGTCGCCAGGCTTGCGAAAGGACGACGACCTGGCTGGTTGGTTGCCTTTCCTGGCTGATTGTGCGGCAAGAAACGCGCGGAGGACGTGCTCAAGCAGCAGCAGCAGCAGCGGCAGCAGGAGGGAGAGGAGAAAGAGCGGGTTAGGAGCAGCAGGAACAGCAAGAGGAACAAAGGCAGCGCCAAGATGTCGTGCGGCAAGACGCGCATGAACCACGTAATGTGGCACTTTATCGACGCGCGGGAGCAGGTGGTGGGGCGCATGGCGACGCGCATCATCCCGCTGATTATGGGCAAGCACAAGCCGACATTTTCGCCGCACCTGGACAACGGTGACAACGTGGTCGTGGTGAACGCGGAGGACATGAGGTTTTCTGGACGCAAGTTTGACCAAAAGCTGTATAGGTGGCACACCGGATATCCCGGCGGCTTTCGGTCGATGACGCCGCGAGACCTTGTGGAGCGCAAGGGCAGGCCCGAAGAGCTTCTGGAGCGGGCTGTGAATGGCATGCTGCCCAAGAACCGTCTTCGCAAGCAGCGCATGCAGCGTCTGCGCATCTATCAGGGCGCAGATTTCCCTGAGCTCAGCCACTTTACGGAGGAGCAGCAGGAGCAGATTGCGGAGATGCTCGCACGGACGCCCGAGCCCTACATGGACGGCGCGGCGCGGCGCAAGGCGGCCAAGAGCCCGCCCACGCTCAACTTTTACTATGTGGACGAATCTGACGGCGAGGAGAAGATTCTCGACGGCGTCCCTTTGGAACCGCCCGCAGGCTGGGAGCCCAAGCCGCCAAAGTAAGCTTGCAAAAGAGCAAAGGGCTCGAGAGCACAGAGCACAGGGCATGTACGGGGCATTCAGAGTTCGGCGCGACACGCGAAAATTAGTGGCGCATGTAAAGCAAAGAACAAGAGCAAAGCAAGAGGCTTTGCTTTGCTTTGCTTTGCTTTGCTTTGCTCTTGTTCTTTGCTTTGTCATGTCTTGCGCCGGCATTGCTTCTCCCTCGTTTTGCTCCGAAAGATGATCCACCGGGCTCACTGTGAACTGTTCCCGTGAATGCGTGCATACACGTTCCGCTCCTTTCGATGCGGGCAGGCGAGCGCGCGTGCGAGCGAGCCAGCGAGCCAGCGCGTTTCTTTCTTTCTTTCTTTCTTTCTTCATGCGCTCGAGGTCTTTTGTCTTTTTTTCTTTAGTATAAACTGTGACGCACATTGACATGCACATTGACTTGCACATGAACTTGCACAACGACTTGATTATCCGACCCTCCCAGAACTAACTGTTTGTTGTCGAATGACCGCGGTGATCTTTGCGCGTTGCCCAAGACACATTTGACACCTTGGCAGCACACTCTGGCGTCGCTGTCGCCTGTGCGTACGCTTCTGTGGCGGCACAGCCAAGACCCCGGTGACCTGATCTGCGACGTCCGCACATCACGGACTTGGCTGGCCACTATCGCCGAGCTTGCGCGTGCTTCAGAGAGAGAGAGAGAGAGAGAGAGAGAGAGAGAGTCAATGTGCGTTCACCGATAGTGCCCATGATAGAGGTATAGCAAATGTGCTCGAGCTCGGGCCTACGCCGTGGCTGTGGCCCGAAATTATGAATGGCCACCGATACCGCTGTCAGTATCTCGAGCAGCAACAAGGCAGCACGGACCCATCATGCTAAGAAACTCTCGGCACAGCGGCAGCATGCGACTCAGCGCTCACTCGGACCGCCACGGTCTCGGATGCGCCATGCCATCCATGCCATCCATGCCATTCATGCCACTCGGCCCCGCGCATTTTGTTGCCTGCCCACTAGTGGACCGGGGAGATGAGCTGTGGCAAGTGCTGGCGCGCGCCGCGACGGAAGGCGGCGGAGGCGATGACGCCGCGCTGTAAGACATCGCGCGCGAGTTCTGCCTGCAGGCCGTGGCCCCCTATTGCACCCATGGCGCGTCCTCCGGGTCCTTGGCGAAGCACGGATTCTAAGCTCAGACTTCGCGCCCAGTTCGTCTTCTGGTTAGGCTTTGCATTGCAGCTTCAGCAGCATTGGCAGCACGAGCACGAGCCCACGAAGGCCCGCACGTAATCAGGCCGGCTCGTGGCCACGGCTTCGGCAAGGAGATGCCAAGGTCTGAGGGTGCTATCGCAACAGGCCCGAGCTTGCTCGCATTTTGACAGGCAGGCGCACGGCGAGCGACCCGGATTTCGCCCGCGCGGTGCACACCCGCGCGGCGCCCGGACCGGCCGTCGTCGTTCCGGCCCTGGGCGGCGGGGCCGAAGAGGCAGCGGCGGCGAACCGGCCGCGTCCAGCAGCAGCGTCGCTGCCACGCACGCGAGGGCAACTTTTCTGCCGCCAGGGCCGCTGGCGGTGGCCACTGCAGGCCTGGCTTTCCGGCCGCGCCGCGTCACGCTTCGTTCGCCACGTCACGGCGCGGGGGTTCCGGGCAGAGGCGCCGCGCGGCTCGGGGGGCGGTCGCGGCGGAGGTCGGGTTCGTTATGATCCCGCGGTGTGCGAGCGAGCCATCGAGCGAGGGCGCGGACACTGACGTTTGAACTTAAAAAAATTCTGGTCGATCCATCGATCCTTCCATCGATCCATCGATCCATCGATCCATCTGTGGCCGGTGACAACCAGCATCCGACCAAGCAAGCAAGCAGGTCCAGCCAAGCCGAGCTCACAGGTCTCCTCGCCGAGGCGACCCTGCGAGGCCCAGGGGCTGCCTGACTGCGGCTGCCGACCGCTGCCGATCCGAGCCGCCTCCGCCGGCAAGGATCGCGCCGCGCGGGACCTGGCCGGCCCCGCCTCGTGCCTGAGCGAGCGTGCGCCAGCTCGGTGCGCCCTCCCTCGTTTCTCGATCCCTCGATCCCTCGATCGATCCCTCGATCGATCGATCGATCGAATTGAAAGGAAAATCCTGAGACTCGATTGGGAAGAAGGAGCACCAGCACCAGCGGAGAAGATACTTTCACTTTCGAGCGCAGGTGAGGAGGCTACCTGCCTGCCCACCCGCCGTGGCCGGCCGGGGAAGCGCCGCCCGCGCTGCGGCGGTGGCTGGCGCCGCGTGGCCCACGTGGTGCTACCGCTGCGGCGGGCTGCCATCCGCCGTAGCCGCGCTCGCTGGCGGCCAGTCGGGCGGGGAAGCCCTCTCGGCTGGGCGGCTGCTTCTTCTCGCTGCCCTTCTTTCTTCTCCTGTTTCTCCCCTTTTTTCCTTTTCCGCGGGGCGGAGCCGCAGCCGGAGCCGGAGCTGCCAGGAGCGGGAGCGCGACGATGCTCGAGCGAGCGAGCGAGCGAGCGATCGAAGTGAATCGAATCGAATCGAAGCGGAGCGATTGAAGCGAGCGAGCGATTGTTCGCTCGGTCGGTCGATCGATCGGGTGGGCGTGGTGGACTCTGCCGGCCCGCCAGCCACAGTTTCGTCCTCCACATTGTGTCGTAGCACCAGCATCGTGAAGATTTTTTTGGTGATGTTGTTGTTGAAACGAGCAAGCAGTGCAGGGCTGAATTGCGCCGCCCGTGCACGAACCTGCCATCATGATCGCACGCAGCGCAGCAGGAGATAATTGCATGCATGCATGCATGCATGATGCGCCGCGCAGCCGTCCTGCATGCGTCATGCATACATGCACGCACGCACGACGTTGACGGCGCCGCCAACTTGAGCCTGCTTGGCTTTCTCTCCCTTCATCCGGCGCCAGCCGCCCGGTTTGTTTGTCTCTGTCTGTCTGTCTGTCTGACTATCATGTCTGTCTGTCACGGCCTGCTGCTTGTTACGCCCGAGCGGAGCCGATCCAGGAGGGCGGGTTCGGCGCCTTGGACCGGTCCCGAACTAGGGCTCGCAGCGGCCGGAGAGAGAGAGAGAGAGAGAGAGAGAAGAAGCAAAGCAAGCGACGTCGCATCGCATCGCGCGCTTCTTCGTGCCTGCCTGGCTGCCTGGCTGCCTGGCAAGCCGGGCAGGCAGGTCGGTGCGCCCTCGAGTCGTTCCTGTCGCGCTGTTTCCAAATCTCACAAGTTCATCTCGGGCTGCTTGGCTATGATGGCCTGGATTTCTTTCTTTTCTCACGCCTGGAAAGTTAGGTTGCTTGTGGTTAAAAGATGCAGCGGACATGGGGACCGGCGGGTGCAGAAGTCCGCGCTCCGGGACTCCGCGCGCGCCCCCTAATTCTCGCACTTGCAGCGCCGCGCTGCAAGTCGCGCTTTCACGCCATTCCAAGTGCAGCTTCCATCGCAGGGGCATCCCGCGCACGACGCCGCCTGGGACCCCACTCTGGGATTATACTAGATCCTATCTCCGAACTCAAGAGAACGCAAAGGGGAGCGGCGGCTGTCCCTGTGGGCAGCGATCATTCCGGCCCTAAACGTGCGCTGTGCCCCCGCGCGAGGGGTCGTCCTGCGGCGGGGGGAGATTTGAACCGCAGCGCGCGCGTGCGTGCGTCAAGATGCGTGCATCCCGCACCGCCCCGCGCTCGCCGAAAAGCCGCTGCCGCGCGCTCGGCTGGCCTTGGCTGGCCGGCCGGCCGGCTGGCTGTGTGCGGCGCGTCGCCCGCGGCCACCTGCCCCGGCGGTTGGAGCGGAGCGCGCGAGTTTCCCGCGGCTTCCTTCAACCACCTCAGTTGGTTGGTTATCCATCTCCCTCTTGGCCTTTTTCCGCATTCTCTTTGAACTCCTTTTTCCTCGTTCGAATCCTCCTCGTTCGAAAAGCCCTGAAAGTTGTCTGTCTTACAGTCTGTCTGTCTGTCTGCCTGTCTGCCTCGTCCCGCGGGGGCTGGAGACCGCGCGGCGTTGCGGTTCTTGCGCGCGAAGATCGCGCCGCGCGCCGGCGATGTCGCGGCGGCCGTGCGAGGCGCCTGGCTGGCCAGCTCCAGGCGGCGCGGCTCGAGCCGAGTCGCTTCGGCGCGCCTGGCTTCGGCCCGGTGTCGGGGCAAGCAGCAGCAGCGGCAGCATCGGCAGCAGCAGCAGCAGCAGGCGGCCACAGCTGGCTGGCTGGCTGGGAAGCGGGCGCCTCGGCGCGCCCAGGGCAGGTCGCGGAAGCCGCGGCGGGAGGCAGAGGCGGCAGGCCGGCCGCCGCGCGAGGAAGGCGCTGGACACGAGGGTCCCTGGCAGCGAGCGAGGGAGGGAGAGGCTCGAGCCGCATCGCATCGCATCGCATCGCATCGCATCGCATCGCATCGCATCGCATCGCAGCAAAAGGGCAAGAACTATAAATTTGATAAAAAAAAAAAAAAAAAAAACAGAAAAAAAAAAAAAGAAAGAAAGAAAGAAAGAAAGAAAGAAAGAAAGAAAGAAAGAAAGAAAGAAAGAAAGAAAGAAAGAAAGAAAGAAAGAAAGAAAGAAAGAAAGAAAGAAAGAAAGAAAGAAAGAAAGAAAGAAGAAGCAGAGGCAAACTCCGTTCGAATTCAAATTCGAATCGCGCGCCGGAGCCGCCTGCGACGTCGAGGGACCGACGCGAGGAGCAGAGCAGAGCAGAGCAGAGCAAAGCAGAGCCCAGTCGCAGCGGTTCGTCGGCGGCCGGCCAGTGGAGTCGCAGCGCAGCGCAGCGACATAGCCAGCGTCTGTCCAGGTCGGGATCCAGACGCGGAGTGAGCGCCCCCCCCCCCAAAAAAAGGTAGAAAAGGAAAAAGTAACAGAGGAGCGAGCGCGGAGTGCGTCGCAAGCGAGCGTGTAGACCGACCGACCGGTTGCTTTGCTTTGCTTTGCTTTGGCTTGGCTTGGCTTGGCTTGCTTTGCCTTGCCTTGCCTGGCTTCGCTCACAGCCCCAACTCAGCGTCGATCATTGATCGGCATCGCATCAAAAATCTAAAATCTATCGAGGCAGGCAGGGCGAGGGAAAGAAACCCTCCCTCCCGCTGCAAGCACCTCTTGCGTGGGAGCGAGCGACGAGTGAGCCCCGCGCCCGCGCTCGCCCGCGCTTTCCTGCTCGCGCTCACTCACGATAGCCGCAGCCGCGCGCGCCGTAGCGAGCCCGATCTTTCGCGCACCGCGTTCGCGACCGCGGCGCTGAGCCCCCCAATCCATCCAGTCATTCATCCATCCATCCCATCCATCCCATCCATACCGCGCTGTTCGCGACCAAGCGACCGACCCAGCAAACGAAAGCGACTTCGAGACCGACGGCGAGACGACCTCAGGGCAGAGCAGAGCAGAGCAGAGCAGAGCAGAGCAGAGCACTCCCTCACTCACGCACTCACGCACTCACGCACGCAAGTCTGGGCACGTCGCCTGTAATCTTCATTCCGGAAGCGCCGCGCAGCCAAGCCCGAGCTTGGGCCCTTGCCTCCCTGTGAGCGAGCAGCTTCCGACAGAGCGAGGGAGAGGGAGAGAGAGAGCCCGAGCTCGCCTCGCGTGGAGGCTGACTGTGGACGCACCCAATCGCCGATCGCCGCTTCTTCCTCCCTTTCCTTTCTTCCACGCGCACACTCGCAAGCGGCCCTGCACTGCACGCACGGCCGAACGACCGACCGGAGCGGAGAGGGAGATCGCAATCGCATCGCATCGCATCGCATCGCATCGCCGCGCAGCAGAGCAAGCATAGCATAGCATAGCGTAGCATAGCATAGCATAGCATAGCGCACTCCGGGACGCTGCGTAGCATAGCCGTAAAGCAGAGCAGAGCAGAGCAGAGTGAGGCGAAGCCACGAGACGAGCGAGTATAGACACGGAAACGAGCGCGCACGCAACGCAGCAGCGCGCTTCGACTGACGGACGCAGCAGGAGAAGCCAAGGGGGAAGAGCAGCAGAAGCAGAAAGAAGGCAGCGGCAGCGGCGGCGGGGCAGGAAGTGACCGCGAGCCCGGCTGACACGATGCAGGTCTCCTTCAAGGATGCCGACCTCTACACGCGGAGGTACCAGCGCAACAACAAGCGCAGCGGCCTCAAGAACCTTCGGTGCTTCCCTCTCTGCTCGGACGAACACAAGCTTCGTGGTTTCTGCGGCCGACCGGTCTTCCTCGCCGTTGAAAACCCGCAGCAGAAACGTCTCCGCGCCTTTGCCGAGTTCGTCAAGTTGCCAACAAAGAGCGACGAGGAGCCCGGCCTCCGCATCGGCGAGGTCGTCACCACTGCGCGCATTGCAGAAAACTTGCGAACCAAGAACGAACAGTTTAACCCCTGGCTCGAGGGCGAGCTCGAAGATGGCTCTGTCTTTGCAAACGCCGCACGAGTCACCTTTGTCATCAATAAGGCCAAGCGCGGATGGCACTACGGCTGGGTCGCCAACAAGCACACGTGCGAGAGCGAGCATGTTCTCCGCGCCTACGTCCTTGAAGAGGTCTCCTCTGGCAACTTTCGCGTCATCGCATCATCAGACACGCCCTCCTTTACGCTGTTTTGCCGTCGCCGCCAGCGACAAAACCTAGACCGCCTGCCCGCGCAGCTCAAGATGCAGCTCGAGCTTCAGGACGAAAGCAAGCGCTCGCACAAGGCTGTGCCCAAGTCCATCCCCGTCGGCAAAGACCGCCCCCTCGACCTTATGAGCTCGCCTGGAGCGCCCGCTTCTGCGTCGACGCCCGGGCTCGCCCCCTTTGACATGAAGTTCCCCGCACTCATGGACTTTACGGTCAACCCTCGCGTTGCCAACAGCACCTTTGCTGACACGCCGGACGAGCTCAAGCCTCTCAAGAAGCGCGCCGCCCGCAACAATGCGCCATTGTCGAACTCCCTGTACCAGAATGTCAACAATACCAACAGCAACAGCAGTCTTAGCAGCCTTAGCAGTCTGCTCGGCTCTCATACTGGCAACGTCAACAAGCGGATGCGTCTTTTTGATAATGACGACATTCTCACCGGAACGGACGACTTTGGTCTGGCCGGCATGGACGAGGGCCAGGATAACGACGTGCTTGACGGTATCGTCAAGTACGAGTCTTCCGACATTGTTGACTTTGCGCAAAACCACATGCACCATCACCCACAGCAAAACAACAGCCATCAGCACCATCACCATCATCATCATCACTCGTCTCCTTTTGAAAACATGCACAAATCTCCTGCCGCTCCCGCTCCTGTTCGCGGTCATACCTGCGCTGCGAGCACCTGCACATGCACGTGCGGCAACTCCAACAAGCAGATGCAGACGAACACCGCAAACCGAAACAACATCGTTAACAACAACAACAACAACTCCGTCACGGGCACGGGCACGGGCGGCCTCATCGTGGACATGGACGCTCTCTCGAAACCTATCGCACGCAAGAGCAACACCGACAGCAACACGAACACAAAGAAAAACAAGAGTAACAGTCACCTGCAACACCATTCCCGGACCTCGCAGCAGCAAACGCATGGGTCCTCGGGCACGGAGCACAGCTTCTTTGCGGTGCCGAGCTCACCGGTCGGCGTGGTGGTACCCCCCACCACGCTCGAACAGCGCCGCACGCTCTTGTACCACGTCTTGCGCAGCCTCCTCCGACTCGACATCAAGAGCTGCACTCCTCTGGCGCACCTCGCTGCCGAAAACAAAGGCATCCACATTGGCTCCGACACGAACTCGGTCGTCTCTGTCGATGACTTTAGCAAGTCCATCTCGGATTGCATGGACTTTTTCAGCAGCAGCTCCGGCACCGAGTCTGACGCCGACGATGGTACGCTTCTCGGTTCGGCGGACCGTGGCAGCATTGGCGGCGACCTCGCCTCGCTTGACGACTTTCAGCCGTTTGATCTCGACTTTAGCGTGCTCGAGCACTCGTCCAACGAGACGCAAGGCCCGCTCAAGTTTGTCGACATCATGAAGGACTTTTCCTATTTTCTTATTGATGAGCAGGACTTTACCTCGACCATTAAGCAGGCACTCTGCGGCGCCAGCCTTAACTGTGTCTCTTCAAGCCACTCGTCGCTTGCCCTCTCGATCCTGCTCGACCTCCTCTGCAAGTTCCTCATGCGCTACCGCATTAGCATCGATGAGCTCTACTTTCTCTTTAAGACGCAGGTCTGGGACCCCAAGGACACAAGCAATGGTGGCGCCAATGCCAACACGAGCAAGACGCACCACATTTCCTGGAGCAACGCGGTCGCGAGCACCGCGGATCCCATGCGCCCCTCCGCCGAGGCCGAGCGCAGCTTTAACGAGAACATTATGCATTACACCAACACCTTTAAAACCATGGCTGCCACAGCCGCTGCCGCTGCTGCCCGCTTCAACAATGCGGGCAGCGTCAGCGGCGCTAGCAAGCACAGCAGCGACGAAACCGACGATGATGAGGATGACAAGACGGACGCCAGCCCCCGCAAGGATCACCTCAGCCCGCGCTCAGTCTACGAAACCGACGGCCAGAACCCCGTCTATGACTCTGGGGCCTCGTCGGTCTCGAGCGCGGACGGAAGCTTTCATCGGCGCCGCCGCAAGCCCTCCGGCGCCGAGCTTTTGCTTTCGCTCAGCAACGAGCTCGCCTTTGTCCCCAACCAGGACCCACGCAACAACTTTACCGGCGAGTACTTGCGCCCGCCCGAGACGCTCGACGTTCTCGAGAGCATTCGCGAGGCGATGGGCGTTCCCTTTATCCTTCGTCGCATGACGCGGTATATGGAGACCTACGTCAAGATTACGCACTGCCCGGGAGCGATTGACACCGAGTGCAACGCCAAACTCTTTTCGTCTGGCTTTCAGCGCTACATTCTCGATGGCAAGGAGCATCGCTGGGATGTCCCGCCCCCGCTTCCCATGGAGCGCCCCCAAACGCACGCCACCTACGTGGCCACGCTCCAGGACGGCTGCCTCTGCATCACCGTCACCTACTCGCGCCGCAAGCGCATGATTCGCGAGACGCGCAAGTCCGTTTGCGGCACACGACTCGAGTCCGAGGTCCGTTTCCAGTTCCGCGAGGACGTCAACAGCCCCTGGGTCACCAAGCTGTTTTCCAGGACTTGCGCCATTGAAAAGTCCGTGTACGAGAGTCGCGGCTTCAAGGACGTTGCGCGCGATGCGGACAACGATGACCCCGTCTCTTGGCTACAGAACCCCTGCGACTTTTCCATGAGCCTGTACTAAATAACTGCCCTGGCACGGAGAATTAGAGTCAGCGCAGCTGTCACTTTTTCCATCTCTTTCCTTTGTTTTACTTTTCATTATGATTCACTTATTCCCCCTGCTCCGTGTTCTTTTCTCTTGCAGACCACCTGGCTGGCTAACAAAGTGTGGCATACCCCAACCTCTTTGTCTGCGTCCACAATGTGTTTGGTCGCGCTTTTTGTAACAAAAAATTAGCACCATACATAAATATACCGTATTGCTGCATCAATCGAGCTCCATCTTTGACGTGAGCGCGCCGAGACATCAACATTTCTCTATCGGAAAAAACGACAAAGAAATACACGAGGGGAGGGGATGAAAGAAGGAGAACGGGTTTAATCTGGTAATCAATTTTCATGTATAGAAACGCTTGGGGTGTTTAGCGAGTCCCTCGTAATGCACTCAGGATGGCGGAAAGCAAAAGCTCGCGCTTCACCGGCTTGATGAGGTAGCTGTCGCAACCGGCCTCGAGGCAAGCGTCGAGATCTTGTGCCAAAGTGAAAGCTGTGAGCGCAAGGAGCGGCAACGGCTCCGTCTTCCGCTTGCGCTCGCAGGCGCGAATCATTCGCGTTGCGGAAAATCCGTCCATGATGGGCATCTGGAGGTCCATGAGAACCACATCAAAGGTGCCTGCTTCACTTTGCTCGAAATAGTCGACTGCCTCGCGGCCATTCTTGGCGAGCGTAACCTTCATTCGTGCGCCCTTGAGAAATTTCATCATGATGACCTGAATTAAGGGTGTGTCCTCCACTAAGAGCACGTGAAAATCTTGCAAAGCATCCATACTGATGGGCTTGCGCACTGACGTCTTGAAACTGCTACGCTTTTCTGAAAAGGCTGCGTGGTGCTCGACCTTCCAAATTGAGGGTCCGATCGCCACATGTTGGCCTGTAGCTTGCAGGAGCTGCAGAGGCTCGGGAACCTCGAGAGGCAAATGGACCGTTGCGCAGGTACCTGCATCAACCTCAGAGTGGAGCCGGATCGAACCGCCCATCAAGTCAAGCAAACGCTTGCACAACGGTAGACCGAGGCCCGTCCCGGTGCACGAGCGAGAAAACGAGTCATCACCCATTGCAAAAGGCTCAAACACATGCTGCAACTGCTGTGGGTCGATGCCGCCGCCAAAGTCCTGGATCTGCACAACAAGCTCACGAAAGGGTTGCCTCCGGTCAGACGGGTTCCTTCCCTCTGCAGGTGGTGAGAAGTCCTGCTGTGGGAACCCTGCCGACGTGCTGCTGCAAACAGAAGAACACACCTCACCCTTGGCGCCCGAGGCGCTGCTGCTCGTTCCAGCGCTACTGGCGCTGTGTTTGCTCCGTAGCAATCTTTTACGGCGAAATGGGTGTCCCGGGAGGTAATCATGGCTCTTGCCGTCGTCGGAGCCGGAGCAAGAGAAGGACGAATTGAAGCCCGGGCTCTTGACCTCGGGATCCCACAGTAACGCCCCTGTCGCGGCACTGTGCTCGCGCGGATCCTCGTGCCATTGGCCGGAAATGTTGACCAGCACGTGGCTGCCCTCGTGAGAGAACTTGACGGCGTTGTCAAGGACTTTAAAGAGAATTTGTACAAGTCGGGACTTGTCCCCGACCACCTGCGAAGGAACTCCGCGGCCAATCTGCAGACTCACCGTGAGATCTTTTTCGGCAGCGTTGCAGCGCACGAGACATTCAACCTCGGTCAGCATATCTCCCACAGATACATGCTCCCGCGTAAGCGTGATGGCCCCGGACCCGAGCTTTGACATATCAATAATGTTGCCGAGCATCTGGATGAGGTGCTCGCCGGAGCGCGACGCGCTCCGCACGAGCGACGCCTGTTTAGCCTCAAGTTGCATATCGAGGAGAACATCCATAGACCCAAGAATGGATACGAGCGGGGTGCGAAGTTCGTGCGTGACGAGCGATAAAAAAGTGGACTTGACGCGCTCCGTGGCAGCAACGTTCAGCCTGCCTTGCGCCAGCTCTCTGTCCAGGACGACGCGATCTGAGATCTCGATTCCCACAAAGGCAAAAGGTGAGACTTCGGCGCGGTCCGGTTTCGTAGGTTTGCCGAACATTTGAAACATGCGCGTCCCCGAGGCCTCGCTCTTCATGATGAGACGAAACTCGCATTCTTCGTTGCCGGCCAATGCGCGCAAAAGACAGGCGACTTCTGGTTTGCCTGCAAAGATGCGTCCAGCGGGGACGCCGATGATTTGGTCCTCACCCATGAGCGTGGCAAAGGTGGCGTTCGCAAAAGTTACGTCTCCGGAGGCGTCAACGCAGCAGACGACCACATCATCGCGGTCCATGAGGAGGTCGGCGCATGAGGATTTGGCCGTGAGCGTGCGCTGGGCTGCGGCCGAGACCTTGCCCACGGCGTACCACCAGGACTGGCCGTTTACATTTTGGATCTCGATTTCCTCCCAGCGATGATCGGGCGGTTGTCCTCCGTGGCAGGCGCGACGTTTGCACAGGGGCGGCCACGCGCTGACCTGCAGGGGCTGGCCGACGGCCAGGCTGTCTTTGGGCGCGAGCGCCCAGAAAGCGCGGTTGCCGTACACGAGCACGCGCTCCTCGCCGCGGTAGATGCACAGCGGCTCCTCCGGGGTCGCCGGCGCGTCGTTGACGACGCGCG